>OMLB01061531.1:0-14891 GCA_900302555.1 Myripristis jacobus
TCCTGCATGGCAGGTGATGACACTATCCGCAGTGCTATCAGGGCTTGAGTTTCTTAGTACAGTTTGGAGTCAGTGTCCATTCAAGTTGATACGTTACGAAAAAACGCAAAGTCCAATTGGTTTGAAAATTGACACGCCGCTTCTTTTCCACAAAATGCACATTGTTCGTATAGGATAATAAACTAATGACAAAAATAAAAAATAAAGCTCAAAAAAGATCCGGGGCTTTTGAGGAAAGATCCAGGGCTTAAGCCCCAAAAGCGCACCGTGCCTGCCGTTACTGCTGTGCCACAGGTGAGGTGCAGTCCCTCTGAATGCAGGCAAAGTTGCATACAGCAACGGCCGCTGTTGGGGGAGGGCTAGATCGCCTCCCAGTGGGGGGATGGGATCGCTTGCTGCATTTACTTGCGTTCGGACATTTGAGTTTCATAACAGCGCGTTTCCAAACAGCCGTAATTAAAAAATAAATAAATAAATTGTCTGAAACTGGGGTGGCAACTAGGGTGGCAAGGCATTTTTCTAGGGTGGCAGCTGCCACCCCCTAGAACCGCCTATGGTTCCTCACCAATACCTTAAACACAACTTAAAGCTTATTTTGTCTCAATAGAATAACACACTGAGTCATCCAAATCACAGGCAAAATAGAAACAGTCGGGCAGATGGTGTTTTCTGTGAATACACCACTAAGGTAACCATGGACACTATATTTTTGGTGTAGTGTATTTTATTGGTAGCAATTATGGCAACAGTAATATATGTCTGAGACTTCTATTGCTTGTAACAAGTACAATGAATGAGCAAAGTGTGACATTTGATCAAAGTATGGGGGAAAATCAGCAGAAATTAAACACTTTTGTCTTTCTTTGCCTTCAAGGATGTGTGTTTTCAGCAATTTGTTGTTCACCACTTTATTTATTTTAGCAATGTGTGGCTTTGATCGCTTTCAGTCCCTGTCAGTCAGTCTAGTGACTTCCCAGCAGTTTGTTTTATTTTATTTTATTTATGAAACAGCTAGATGCTATTCAAGGAGGCATGGTTGCATATCACAAATTGAAAAATAGGCAGTAACCTGGGATGTTGCCTGTTTTTCTGGATCTAGACCTCTTAATAGTTATTATTATTTGTTTTTTCAAGGACCTTTATTGTTGCACAGTAATAACTAAATATTGTTTTAGTGATTGTAATTATTCTTATCAAAACATTTATGGAATTTATTAGCTTTTTGAGACATTTATGGACAATTGTGATTTTATGACCTACTAGCATTTCTTTTAATAAGAAAAACTGTGTCGGCACTTCTTTAATAGACAAAAGAATAGATTTGCTGGAAGACCTTGTGAGAATTGTTTTCCTTATGAGCCCTGACATTATGATGAATAGGTGGGCTTGGGGTAGAAAAGGCTGAGAATGCTTTAATGTTAATGATGGGAAACATTAATCATCTACTTACTGCCCTATAGATGCTGTTGATGTTTATTCTGTCTGACATTATAATTTGTTACAGGAAAAAATGTTGACATTTATTCAACTTGGAACCATGTCTAAAACAGTTGGAACATGTTAAAAAAGTATTATATGATAATAGCCTCAGTTAAAAATGGCAACCACAAATGGCTGGACAGGTGATAAAAAGTGGAGTTGGTCACTTGCATCTCTGAAGGCACTTGGTAACCTTTACCATGCATGTTGTTTCCTCAGGGTAAGTCTGTGGTCAGAGAGTATCCTGTCTATGGTCAAGTGTTTATTGGACTGCTGCTGGTGTCGTCAGTCAGCTGTGTTCCAATCACAGCTCTCCATGCATGGTACAAGAAGCGGGCGCACAACAATCGCAACAGACAACGTACCATCAACACAGTATCTTTATAGAGACAGAACCATCACAAGGACCCACATTTCCTAAAACCAATTCCTACTTCAGTTCACCTGGTGAATATAATCATGTCTTCCTGACGTGCTTTGGCTGTCCTCTAACTAGCCACACTGAAGGCCAGTAGCTGTTGCCTCTAATTGAGCACAGAAATAGTATATCTCCAGGCTAATGATTATGTAGTACTGTATATATTGTGTAGTGCTGTAATAATTTGTCAGTAATATTGTTCGACATCTGTGGTAGATTTCAATATATATACTTTATATGAAAAAAGAGGGCAAATCTTTCTTTGGATAGTCCCGTAGATATTCAACAGAATGTCAGTTGTTACATGAGTTAAATATCAACAAGAATTCAGTATAATATCAATAAGCCATACATTATATTTCAAAAACATGTCTGTAAAGCATTATAATGGATCCCACCAGTGTTCTGGGCAAGAGGCACCTACCACTTAATGGGAATGGTCATAAAATTTTTTGTCCTGTTGCCCATTTGCTAAAACAGGCTTGACATAAGCCCTAATCCAACCCGAACCCCATCCTTAAACTCAACCTGGACCCCTCGCCTAACATTAACTGCACCCTGGACCCTTTGCCTAACCTGAACCTGGACATGGATCCAGACCCTTAACCCTTGGACTGAGTCTGTGGGGAATCATCTTGTTCATTGAAACTTCATTCAAGTCTTGCTGAGTGACTCAGTGCTTGTGTGCAGTGAGGTATTCCAGGATGGGATGTATCACTGAAATGTGACAGCCTGTGCCTCGTCCAGAGCTCTGCAATCAACTGTCCAGTTTCAGGATTGCCTAAAACAGACAATATCTTGCCCAGAACTGGAGCCTATCCCAGCATGCATTGGGCTGAAGGCAGGGGAAACACCCAGGACAGGTTGCCAGTCCATTCCAGAATACAGTAACATGTTTGTTAAAATTCAGTAAACACAGGTATCCCAGTGACTAACCTGGTATGCCCCAAACACATTCCACATACAATAAAATGTCAATAGATAAATAATAGAATTTATGCATTATTGATATGCTACTGAACTCTTGTTGGTATTTCACTTATCAACTGACATTGTTTTACCATCTATCCAAACAAAGTCCTGACCTGTTAGTCCTGTAGATATACTTTGTTTTTATCTCATAACATAATTTTCCTTATGGTGCAAAATTTGAGTGTCATTCAGTATTCCATATCATGCTGATTTATTAATCAATTCTAGTATGATAAGAGAATGTAGATATTACCAAGCTTATTCATACAGTGCACTGTGTGAGTCTGTCAGCAAAGTTTTCATTCCAGGTAGCTTCCTGATAATCACCAGTATTGAGCTCTGTTGTAATTGCTGTTGTTTGTAAGAACATTGCTGAAATGATCTGTTTTCTCTTCCTGTAAAGTGTTTTCCCCTGTTAACTAGATTTTTTTTTTTGAATATTTAAAGGGCTACTATCTTGCTATTTGTGATCAAGACAAAGACTAAAGCTGCATCTCAAAAGCATACTACATACTCATTCAAACCAAGCTTTGAGCATGTAGTGTGTTCACACTGTAAAATTATGAAAATGCAGTAAAAAGGGAAACAGTGTAGTATGTTGAATTTCTATCATACTGACTGCCAAAACAGTATAGGGTACTATGGAAATAAGTATACTGTGGGTACTGTCAAGTGTTAATAAGTAGTATGCTTTTGGTACACAGCTTATATTCTATAAGTAAATTACCAGCAAAAGAGAACACAGACAGTGACTTCAAATCTGCTTCTTAATGTAATAAAAGTCAATAATATAATAACTTACCCATAATGCAATAAAATTTACAAACCAATAACGTTTTAACTTTTTGCCCATAATGTAATAAGGTATCACATTATTGGCTGGTCACCATTATTAGTTGGGTTGAAAAAAAGAAAAAAGAAAAAAATCATTTATAAACAAATAATTATATCAGCTTTCATACATCAGTGTAGAATGCAGAATGCAGCTACTGCTGCACTGCATTCTAATTTTTTCTAATAAATGATTTATAGTTTTTACAACCTAACAAAAAACCTAATTATACTCCATTCATAAAGTGTTTTTTAAATATCCATATTGTGATATATCGTGTAAAGGGATAGCCTATGTATTTGTTTGTGGTACTGGATGGTTAGACTGATCTCCAGCTCTGCCTTGTACTCCTTAACCTTTTGAGTACCCAATGAAGTGTGAGCACACGTTTGCAAACACAGACAATTCCTCTCATGTCATATGATATTAAATGTATACCTCTTTGAAGATGCTGTGTTCTCAAATGAAAACAAGTATACTTCTTTCCATGAAAAATAGAATCTTTAATCAAGTGTATTTAGCTTCATTTACACAGGTATCTTACATAAACATATTACCAATCTCTCTCCTCTTAGCAGTTCCCCATTATGTTATTGATATGTAGAAATTACACATAAAAACAAACAATTTTGACAAGATGCTGATACACAGTGGTTTACAGAAAACATAACTGTGTTCACTGGGATTTTCATTGTCTTTCACACAAGCAGTGAAGGACCAGGGTTGAGGTCTGCAGTGTATATGATGTCACTGCTATTGTCAAATTGTTGTCACAGATGCAAATATCGCTAAAGTCAGTTAACTGTGACAGCATATTAGGTCCACTGTAAGGGGGGAGGTTATATTCTGAAAAAAAAAAAAGAAAAAGAAAAAGTAAAAAAAACCTCAGGATTTCCAAGACTAAAGTAATAAATTTACAAGAAAAAAACTGGAAGGTTCTCTGAGATTAAAGTGGTAAATTTACAAGAAAAACCTGACAAATTTATGAGAAAAACACGGGAAAAAAATTCTGAGATTATAAAGTCACAAATTTGTGAGAAAAAAAAAAAACTCAGACACAAAAAGTAAAATAAAAAGTAAAACAAAAACTTTTTTTCTGATAAATTTGTGGCTTTACCGTTTTTTTCTCTTAATATTACACTCCTCCCCAGGCTCCATAATTTGTTCTTTCCCTACAGTGGCCATAAGATGCTGCCATAGTTAATTAGAGTGAGCTCACAAACCTGTATATCCTCTTCCACTAACTATAGAAAAACTGCTAGTCCATGTGCATGAATCTCAATTAAATGAACTGTATTTACTAAATTAAATTAAATCACTAATTACCTTTAAACGAGTCTGATAACGAAGACAGAAATTTGCAGACAAAGGAAGAAAGCCTAATGTCAGAGTCACTGGATAACTTGTCAATCAACTGTCACTTACTGGTCAGTTATGGGGACTACCAAAGAAAATACATGTTCTTAAGAGTGGACTATAGATATGATTTGCTTTGGTTTTAGACTCTGTTGAGCTGGTCATGACCCAAATAAACAGGGATGTAAACAGGGCAATAATTCTGATTTGGTACTACATTTTCATGTAACGTGTCAGGAGTCAGCTTTGGTACAGACACAGAGAGAGAGGGAGCGCTGAGTGGCTGTAGGAGTGTGGGTCAAACAGTTTGCTGGAAAAAGTTACTTCAGTAAATTCAATTAAAGATGATATTTTTCATCAAAACAAGTGGTGGTCTTTGTACTCAAGGACAAAGCATCTTCAAAGAGGTACAGATTTCATATTAGCCATCAAGTAACACAAACAAATTATATTCATAATTCCTAGAGATATGTGAGTGTGTGTGTGTGTGTGTGTGCTATTTGACAGAGGCAGCAGTAAGGGTAAGAGTCATGCAAGTGTGACACTTTATAGCCATTAAATAAAACTTAATTAAAGTGATATAAATATAATATTACATATTATTACATTATTGGCTTCAGTTACAGAATTTTTGTAATGATTTTTTTTATGATTCAGCCTAGCTAAAAATGTAATAATCCACCAATAATGTAATACCTTATTACATTATGCGCAAAAAGTAATAATATCATTGGTTCAGAAATTTTATTACATGATTGACTTTTACTACATTGAGCACAGAAAAATGATGACGTTTGTGCCAGTTATTACAGGAATGGAAGTTATTACATAATCGATCCCCCCCCCACCCCCCAAAAAAAGTCTTGTATATAACATGTAGTGATAGGACTCATGTAATGTATGATTTTTGCTTTTTCATATATAATATTGATTCCTGCTTGCAAATGATAAAGGCTGCTATCTGAAAACTCAATTTTATTCTCATGTATGGCCATCTTTCTATTTTATTCAAATTTCAGCTTTGTAAGTAAATGGTTGATCATTCATTTTGATTCAGTTTTTCTATTAATGTTTTCTCTTCATAGCATAGTGTTTTTATATTTAGTCTTTACCACTGTGACATGAATGTTGTGTAACGGAGAAGATCGGCCACATTAGCCGACTGAAATGTGGCTCTCCAGCTTTTATTGAATTCCAGTCACCCAGTTTTTACAGCACTGTCCTAAAAACCAACAGGTCAGAAGAAAAAATGTTTCAAGGTTTACTGAAAATAAGGGTGCACAACTCATTTTTAATTTATGCATAACTAATGCATGACTCATTGTGATGTAATGTATGAAGTCATTGATTATGTGTTATGATCTCCTGTGGCTCAGTATTCATTGTATTATTAAAGACACTAAACATTCACATAATGTCCAGACACTTTACTGCACAGGAATAGTTGACCCGTTTGGAGAAAGGACTTGGCTCCTGGCTGCGGGACAGTCCTGCTGCTGTCCTCCTCTGGTTGTGTCTGAGCTTGGTGCCAGCTGCATGCTCCAAATGTGGAGCAGAGCAGAGGCTATGGGCATCACATGCTCTTAAAATGTGACTGTCATATATATAATATATATTTGATGTCTAAAGTCATCAAATTTGTGACTTGAGTCCGAGTCAAGTCCAAGTCACATGACAAATCCACACCCAAGACAGTGGTTTTCACACTTTTTTGAACGAGTATCACCTCTCAAGTACTCAAAGTATTCAAGTACCAACTACAATCTCACCATTTCACTGTGATCTCACAGGAAGCAACTTTTCTGTGCCATGCAGGCTCATAACTGCATGCACACACTAGCAACAGGTCACCTCATCCAAGCCAAAGACAAACACTCCATGCAAATCATTGGCTTTGATCCAGCAAGCTAGCAATTACAATTTCAGTGAGAGGACTGAGCCTGTTTAGTGGAACCAAGTAGAGCGATGTCAGGGTCCACAGCAGGGTGCCTCAAACACACGGCGAGAAATTCAGTCAGAACTGTTGTTTAAATAAAGTCTGGTCTCTCAAAATTCATCAGATGATAACTCCAGTAACTCCAGAGACGGTGGTGGTAAAAGGATTTCTGATCCATTCTGGTGTGGGTTCTTCCGGAAAATGTTCAGAGACTTGTTCCTCCTGTGACAAGAGGTGCACACAAATAATATCATGCACAGCAGCATCAAGTGTGAGATCATATATGTGTGCAGGTGATTGTCCAAAGTTCAGAAAGCAGAAATATCTCCCACCTTGATTTTCTTAGCAAAACACATCAAAGACTGTCACAAGGAGCCCCTGCAGTCCCAGGCAAACAGAAGAAAACATGGTTTATAGAAATGGATACAGTTGGAGATGTTTTCCAAATGAACACCTTCAAATATAGAACAATTATAGAATTCTCCCTCAGGACTGATACACCAAAAGCTTAACTACTTCTCTGACAACTGTATTTCACCTACCTCTGTTTACTGGTAGACCTTTATAGGTCGACCATCATGGTCATAATAAAACATAAAACACACATTATATATTTTATTTATTCATTCATTTATGAATTACTTTTTTTCACCTCCTAAAATATTTGGTGGGTCTCAGGATAAATAGTACCTCTACATGTGGATGTTCGCATGAATAATTTTGGAGCCCCTGCTGCAGGTGAACACCCGCTCAGCCCTGCTAGAATGGATTACTGTAGAAAATGCAGCCTTTAAGTTATTAACATTTAGGAAGTCTCAAATTTTGGTAGATGAAGACAGTAATAAAATTTAAAATCCCTGTTTTTAACTGGTTTTACCATCTTATTAAATCCTTTCCATGTGATGTTTCCATTATTTGATTCCACCTGTGCACATTTTATCAAGCTAGAGTTGCAATGAAGAAAAAAACATAAGTCAGAGAGGGCCATGAACAGCCCCGTTTTCAGCCCAGGGTCAGCGGTTGGAAATCTGCACAACTTTGCATAATAATGACAGCAGCCACATAACAATAACACGGGCACACACTGCAGTAGCAGTTACAGGTATCTGCCTTGTTTATTACAGCACCACGACATTAGACGTGAAAGGAGCAATGTCACTGGCAGCTGAAACAATTTTGTGGAAAGACAGACAAAATAATCAGTCCTTTAATTACATCAATAATACTTACTCCATTATACATTCTCATATCAGCTGTTCTGACAGAAACGAAGCATTGGAGGGAAATCCTGTAATAGCTGCTGTTAATGATTATTTACACACAGCCAACCTTTCCCTCATGAATCAGTTTAAGGCAGCAGTGTGACTAACTAGCTACAGCACAAATGAAAGTTTGAGAGATAATGATTTAAAGGCAAGTCAAACAGAGAAGAGAACAGGATGGGGTGGAATGTCAAGAGGATATAGAAACATACCAACAGTCAGCAGCAGTCTGTTGTAGGTCTGTTGTGCATCAATGGCATCTTCTTAATGCTGCAGTGATGTCAAAATGACCCGATTTCTATTGCCTATCAAATTCAAATCAAACCTAGACATAGATTTGTCAGCCCAGGCTTCGGCATGCTCTTGTCTGAGGTCACTTCATGGTGGAATACACCATGAACACCACACAGCATTTCTTTTAACACGTTCATAATCCTCAGATGAAAACTCCCATTACAGCATCACACGTAATAACCCCTGCCATAAATGGTTAAACATATACATTTTAAATGTAAAGTTGCACAGTTGTTAACATTCTACTTTACTAGCTGTCAAGTGTTGCCAAATATTGATATAACATCAGCTGCTGGAACGGTATTTTGGGCAAAGAAAATATTGTGGTCGTCCATGTTTCTCTCTGTTTTTTCTACGCAAAACCAATGAAATGCACCATGGTTAAATGAGGACATTGAGGTTGGTGATTAACAGCTTGGACCTACAAGTCTGAGTGGAACGCAGCATGATACAAATCTCACCTGGGAGATCAAATCTCACAAATGTGCTGGTAAGTGACTGCTCTGTTCATTAATAATGGGCATTCCAGAGACTCTGCAGATCTGTTCTAAGTATAAAGGTATTCTTTTTATTGAGAATTTTTCAAAAAGCTTTCTATAGAAGGGTGGAAAACCACAAAGACACCTATGTCTCAGGATGTAAAGGATAAAGATTTCTCAAAGTAATTAAGCACTAAAGATGGCATCTCAATCAATATTTAAGGGTCTGTACTGTCAAAGTGATGTGATAACTAAGACAACATCCATGACAAATATTCTATCTTAAAAACCCTGTGAGGGTTGCTTTGTCAAAACAGATGGTGGTCAGCTCAACTTCTGATTCAGGAAAAAAGTCAGGAAAAACCACTGAAAACAGATCTTGCTTATAATCCTGTCTTGGTGATTCTCTGGAGAAGCTTTGGCCATCACATATCTTTGTTTAATTAGTTCAAGAAATCTACAAGTGACCATTTTGTGTCTTTCCACTTCAGTCATAAAATTCTATATGTACGCAGGAAAAATGCAGCCCCCTTTGCACAATCCACATCTCAATTGTCTCAAAGCTGAAAAACTGGTCTCTACATACACTTAACTCTGTGACTGATTAAAAAAAAAAAAAAAAAAAACTGTGTGTGAAACTTTTTAGGTGCTCGGGGTGTGGTCAGGGAGTTGTGGTGTGAGAAACTCTGCTTATCTAAAATATATGCTGTGGGAACTAAGAATCCCTGAACAAAATCTTAAATTCCTGTGTTGACCTAGCTTCAAAGGTCACATTTCCTGATACATGTACAGCACACCAGCCTCCAGGTTACTGACCACTGTGAAGTGATTCATTCTTTTTTTTTCTTTTTTCTTTTTTTAAATTTGTGTTAATCATGGTAGTCATGGATTAGGATTAATCACATATTTGAAGTGTATATTACTTGCTTGCTTACACTGTTGTATAGTGCAGTGATTCTCAAATGGGGGTGCGCGTACCCCTAATAGTGCATTAGGGTTAGAGTTAAGAGTACTGCAGGTTTTAACATTTTTAAATGTTAATTTAAAAAATATCAGTAATGCATAATTGATAAAATAATCGGCCTATGCTATAATAAGTTCAATAAAAAATTTAATTTCAGTCTGATAAATCACATTTTAAATTCAGTACTCCATATCTGAGTATCAGGTTGTTGTTTGAGACACTGATGGAGCTGGATTGGACCTCATTATATAGGCTTTTTTTTTTTTTTGGCACTGGTCAGGGGATACTTGGCTGACAACAATATTTCAAATATTAAAAAAAAAGTTTCATAAACACTGGTATAGTGTATTTTGAAAACAACCGTTGCTCTTCAAGGGGGTTAATATAATGCATTCCCCAATGTAATTTGATGTTTTTCAGCCTGTTGTTTTCAATGTTGATGGGCATGGACAATCCATATAAATCCATTTGGCAACTGCTTCGGTGAGTTCTGCTGTGCTGAGAGATTTGGCCCTTACACACCACAAGTGTGGTTTGAGAGTACTGCTGCTAGTAGTAACCTAATACTATGACTACTGGAAGCACAAAGTTATCAATAGCATGGTTATCACTTAGCTGATATTTTATATGCATTATCCTCTTTTGTTATGATTTGACACAGTACACATAAATTTGAACTGAAAAGTAAAAAAAAAAAAGAACACCTAAGTATTTGGTCTTGGCAAATGGAAATGATATGTGTTTATCTGCATAAGGAGCGAGAAAATGTGATCCAATCACAAGTGGGCATATAAGACACATGTGGAAATGCATTTTAATGCCAGGTGTGGACAGATGAACTGACAGCTGTTCACTTGTGATCAGATCCCCTAAGACTCATTTTAATGCCAGGTGGACACAGGGCCAAATGGACATGCTGCAACATTGAAATGTTGTGTCAGAGCACATTTTAAAATATCACCTCAAGGACAAACATGGTTCTGCTAACATTTCCAATGGTAAACTAACAATAGTAACTAGTGGTACTATTGTTACTTTACCAAAGACAAGAGACAATACATAGTTCCCTTCCAGCTGTACTGTGGCATCACAGCACCCATTCTGCATTGTCATCCCTTTGGAAGTGTTCCACTGAAATGGGAAACCTTTGCATCTCATATTAATAAGAAACTGTGATGCTTTTAAAACCACACTAGTGGAGGCTGCAAGGAGTAAATCTGTCAACACAGCAGAACTGAGCGATGCAGCTGCTACATGGATTTCCAGGGACTGTCCACCCATCAGCGCTGTTGAAGATAACGGACTGAAAAACACAGACTGTGTCGGGGAAACCTTCATATAAAGTCTGCAAAACAACTACTATTTCCAAAACACACTATACAGCAGTGAAAAGCTAAGCAAGGATGTCATTTAATACATTTTCAATATGTAATTAATATCTCTCTCTCTCTTTTTACACCCACCCACACACATATGGATGTAGAGAACATGTGTGACGGAAGAGAGAGAGGGAGAGAGAGAGGGAGAGAGGGAGAGAGAGAGAGAGAGAGAGAGAGAGAGAGAGGCAACGATAGACCAAACAAACACACAGTAGACAAAAAAAAAAAAAGACAATACATAGTTCCCTTACAGTTGTACTGTGATATCACAGCAGCCATTCTGCATTGTCATCCCTTTGGAAGTGTTCCACTGAAATGGGAAACCTTTGCATCTCATATTAATAAGAAACCTTAGAGTTCAGTGTTTACAGTAAAACCTATGGACAAGCCAGTTCTGTCTGAAAGAGTGTAGCAGCAGTGTGGACAGCAGCAGGCCTGTGTACTCCAAGTCTCTGAGTTTGCATTTGTGTTGCACACATGGCCTTGGCCTGCCCCCACCCAAAAACCCCACCTCCATCCTTACATGTTAGTACAGGCTCCAGGCCCGCTGATGTTGATAATGGGGGCAAAGTGATAGAGCAGCTGAAGATGAGGTGGAGGAGGAGAGGTCAGCAGGGCCCAGCTGCTTTCCACACACACACATTCAGTCCAGCTTCTCCTTCTGGACCAGCTTGGGAGCATCTACAAAGTCTCGTCCATTGAAGAGAATAACACCAGCTGTCACCACACTAGCTGTCCCCCAGAACAGGACATAGGCCAGCGTCTCCGTCCATGTGTCACCTGGCAGAATGAATGGGAGGCCATAGTGAGTATATAACTGCATTGTGAGGGGGGAGTCATAAAAGCTCTAATACCACTCTGTTTTGTCATTTTGTAAGTATGTTAATTAATGCTAACTCAACAAGTCCTTGTGAACGATTTGCAATTTGACAACATAACCAGTTTTTAATGCATGAACTGACCAAATCATTGGAAACATAAAATGACACATAAAATGGCTAAATCAAATGACTCACGAACCCACTATCTTAACGCTGGTCTTCTAAAATGACCAATGATTCAGCAGACTTTTAGAGACGGAGATGACTGAGAAGGAGTCAGAATTTTATCCACCCCATAGGTCTAATATAATAATACAGGTAGAAGCATCATCATAATTTACTGTTTAACTCCAGCTAGAGGTGCAATAAGAACAGCAGCGGTAACTAGACCTGGAGGCAGGTATTAACAGAGTTTAAGCCCTCTGCGCAGGTCACACCCAGAAGCTGCAAGTAGGACCCACAGGTCCGCATGTCTGAGGTAAGCCTCAGGTCCAGAACAGTGATGAGGGATGCCTAACGGGGATAACAGCCTCAAGAGAGAGAAAGTGTGATGAAGCTGTGATTATCCTACATGTCACAATTAGTCATTTTATAAAGGGACCTATAGATGAGCATTTAGCCTAACGTTGAAGTGATATTTATCCCCCTTGCCGACAACCTAATATAGTTTATGTGGCCATGGATTGTACCAATGGATACTGGTGGATTCCTTTGGTTGTCTAATTTGTGAAAAACTGCTATTTAATGGTTGTTTTGCACCAAAATTTGCACACAGCCTAAGTAGAATATCGAAGCTGTCTACCTCAAGAGCCACTTATAAACATACCACATACATTATGTGAACTGCCACACTGCTGGCAAGTGGGAGCTGACCAACCAGGGACTGAACCCTGGACGTTCAGATCCCCTGACATGGACTCAGGCTATGTTTACACATAGTCGGGTATTTTGAGAAACAATATATTTCCCTCCCTCTGTTTTCCAAAATAACATCGTGCACACAGCATAGTTTTCAAAAAAAATTTCGTTTACATCAACCCGCATAAATACGCCATCGAGCGCCATCATAACTACGTAAAGCCTATGGGCGGCAGTGTAGGAAGAAGGAGAAAGTCATGCAAGCCAATCAGAAGCCTCGTATCGACAACAACGAATAACACGAGTGCTGAGACTGCTACTCTGAATGCATCCATGATCATCACCATAGCCAAGTGTAAACACTGCGCTCACTTTTGGCGCATAATGTGACGTCGGCTGCCTAAAACTCTGTTTTTCTCAGTTTACATGCAAACGCGAAACAGGAGTTTTCCTAAATCTCCACTCTGGCCGGAGTTTTTAGAAAGGATCGTTTTCAGATTCTAATTTGCCATTTGCGAGAAAAGAAGGGCACAAACGAGGGGAAATGTCTATGTTTTGAAAAATACCTGTGTATGTGTAAACGTAGCCTTAATGGCTACGCCACTAGGGGGACAGTTTTTTCACACAGCTTCTCTCAACTTGAGCTAATTGCATCAACATGCAAATATTGGGTTTTTTGCTCTTTATATACATAAAATAATTCACAACAATTTTCCTGTTGTGGAGGTATCATCGTGCGTGAGTTGGATATACTGTCATATACATTTTGAGAAATAGAAAATATGTATACAGTATAGGGCTGGGCAATAAATCGATTTTATCGATTAATTCGAATTTGTACTTTACCTCGATTTGTTTTAATGAAAATCGATTTTATCTTCAATATTCGCCACCAACGTTCCCTGCTGGGCTACCGTAGTTCAGAGTGCACGCACGCCCCCCGCACATTTCATGTACAAACAACAGCTTTGAAGTAGAGTAGAGTAGGGCAGAGAGATGGAAGCAAAATACATTCAGTGTTTCCTCTGTCATTCTATTGGCGGGGCGCAGCGCCCGACCCCCCGACACGCTAAATACATTTTCAAAATAAAAAAGAAAATCACAACAGAAATAATTTAACGTCACGTTTCTATACCCACACCCATCCACAAGCAGGCAGAGAGAGGAGGAGAACAGAAAATCACACCTGTACCCCTGCAAGTGAAATAAATAATTCATGTTGCGTCGGCTGCAGCCACCTGAAAAACAGGCGAAATTTTTTTTTTAATTTTAAAATGTTTTAAATTTTAAATTTTTTTTAAATGCACGGTGCGACAGCCTGAGTCACCCACCAGTGGCGAAGATGAGTGCGTTTGTACTCCTCCGGTCCCGGTCCAAGTCGAATGGACACCCACATCCGCGTTTAAAGCACTACTGCTGCTGTTACTCACGACCAGAGCCTATTCTATTAATATAGATTGATATAATATAGATGGGTCAATGAGTACAAATCTGAAGAATATTGCTCTTATTGTTTCTTGTTTTTTGGGGGGGGTACACAGTAAACACTAAAGACTGAGGAAACTTTGGGTCAATGGGTTATATGCAGCCCCCCCGCTTCAGGTAAACAGATAGCCCTTAAACAGATAAACCTTACTGAAAAGTTGCATTGTCACTGTTTACAATGGCAGGCAGGGCTTGCCATCGTTTTTTTGTTTTTTTTTTTTGGCTTGTTTATGATTTCCCTTGGAAAATCAGAACAAAATAAAATTAAAACTTGTTTTGAACAATTTATCATCTGCAAACTGGTTTTAAGTAAGGGGGGAAAAATCGATTTAAATCGTGAATCGGATTTGTTGTAA
>OMLB01061533.1:0-12336 GCA_900302555.1 Myripristis jacobus
CAGGAGCGCTCCCATCATGTGTGAGGCCACGTTATCAGACGAGCTAAACACATTTTATGCTCGCTTTGATCTCCTCAACAGAGAGTCAGCTGTAAAGTCTACTTCGCCCCCAGAGGACCGGCCATTGTCAGTATCCACAGTGAATATGAGTAAAGCTGCTGGGCCTAATAACATCCCTGGCCATGTACTAAAAACATGTGCCAACCAGCTAGTAGATGTCATTACTGACATTTTCAACATATCACTGTCACAGGAGACTGTTCCCACCTGCTTCAAGAAAGCCACCATCATCCCTGTGCCTAAAAAGTCTGCAGTGTCTGATCTAAGTGACTACTGCCCTGTGGCACTCACCCCCATCCTGATGAAGTGCTTTGAGAAACTGGTTCTCCAGCACATAAAGTACAACATCCCTGCCAGTCTGGACCCTCAGCAGTTTGCATTCAGAACCAACAGATCCACAGAGGATGCCATCTCCACTGCTCTCCACTCAGTCTTCACTCACCTTGAGAAAAGCAACACCTACATCAGAATGTTTGTTGATTTCAGCTCAGGTTTCAACACAATCTGCCCCATGAGGCTGATCAGAAAACTGAACACTCTGGGCATCAGTACCACTCTCTGCAACTGGATACTGGACATCCTCACAAACAGACCCCAGTCAGTTTGGATTGGCAGTCTCTCCTGCTCCACTCTAGTGCTCAACACCGGAGCCCCCCAGGGCTGTGTGCTCAGCTCCCCCCTGTTCACGCTGTACACCCACGACTGCAACCCCCGACATGCAGAGAACTCTATTGTGAAGTTCGCAGATGACACCACCATCATCGGCCAGATCTCCAACAATCATGAATTTTCATATCAGGAGGAAATCAACCATCTGGCAGAATGGTGCACAGAAAACAACTTACTGCGCAACGTCAGCAAAACCAAAAAGCTGATAGCTGATTGATTTTAGGGAAAAGGAGGCAAAGACACACAACCCTGTTTACATCAATGGAGCTTAGGTGGAGCAAGTGAGCAGTTTCAAGTTCCTGGGAATCAACATAACAGAGAACCTTGTCATGGACTTCATATATCTCCGCCCTGGCTAAAAAAAAGCTCAGAAACGGCTGTATTTCTTAAGGAAACTTAAGAAAGCAAAATTCCCACGCCAAGTTCTTGTCAACTTCTACAAAGGAGTGAAATACAGGCTACTGCTTTCCAGTGTCGGCGCCATAAAAACATCTACCTTTTCATAAACTCACCGGCAGATGTTTTATTTCAGCTGGGGGTGTGTCACTCCAAGTTAACGTCAGCTCCGATTAATGTGGCTAAGCAGCAAAAATTATTTGTGCATTTCAACTTATTTCTGAATCGATATCGAACTGTTTAAATCAATATCGAATCGAAATCTAATCGAATTGTTACCCAAAGAATCGAAATCGAATCGAATCGTGAGGTTCTTAACAAAACCCAACCCTACTCTTACGTGATGCAACACTCAGACGCAGGGGGCAGCAGTACGCCTATAGGCGTCTGGGCTGCCGGAAATACAGACGAAGAAGTCTTCTTCTTCTTCTTGTTCTGTTGCTATTTGTGTGTTTTCTCCAATCGATATACTCCATGATATTTAAGTCTTTCATTAGCTGAAGGCAGACTGCAGTCTCCTGGCTCTTGCTGCTGTTCACCATGTCGTTTTCCCCGTGTGCAGTAACCATAGCAACAAAGACGCTCCAGGATTCATTGCGAGTCAAGCATGTGCAGTCGTGACTGAATATTCCGGTTCAGGGCATTTTCCGACTAAGGTGTTTACATGGCACAATATTCCGGTTGGAACAGGCATATGCCAGGGGTCTTATTCGGAATTCTCTCCAACCGCAATATGACCTTAATCAGGTTCAGTGTGTGTTTACATGACACGTGTGCAACCAGAATATTGCGAATATTCCGAATAATACCGGAATATGGTGTGCATGTAAACGTACTCATTGCTGTGACTTGGGCTGATTGAGAGGAAAACAATATTGTGATACTAGGCTGAAATCACAGATATTTCCTTCAACTGCAGGCGTGATACATGGCAAGCAGCAGCATCTGCAGTGTGGAGCCATGTGGTTCCTTGCGCCTTGATTTTTTTTTTTTAATTTAACATTGTAGTTTCTCCACTGCTGACCACAGTAGCAGTCAGAAGTTTGGGCACACCTTCTTATTAAATGTTTTTTTCTTTATTTATATTATTTTCTACATTGTACTGCAGATTAACACCGAAGACATCAAGACTATGAAAGAACACATATGGAATTATGTAGAAAACAAAAAAGGGTAAAACAAACCAGGGTATGTTTTAATAATACAAATAATGAAAAACCATTGAATGAGAAGGTATGTCCAAACTTTTGACTGGTACTGAATAACATTCTGCATTGCATAAATACGTAGCCTAGTAGTGTGGGTGCAATGGGATTCTCTCAGCACCATGGCTGTCCTTCACTAAGTCCTCATGAATTCTTGACATCTTTCCCTGACCTCATGGCCTTTTTAGTCAAGGTCAAGGAAAATTAATAAGGAAAGGAAATAGGACATTATTTTTTAACTTTCTGACCACAGTCCTTGATGTATTAATCAGTTTTATGTTTTTTCTGATAAAGTGTCTTGCCGATGTAGACACCAGACCGTATTAGAACACATCGCATGTTAACAGTTCACCTGGAATCTTAAATTGGATTGATTTCCATCAGAATGAAAAAATGTGCATGTAAGGGCTGGCACAGATGGGGGGCTGCAACATTCGCAGGGATTAACATGTCTATTGCTGCCTGCATTACCCTCAATGGGAACAATGCTTCCATGGGTTCTCTTTTAAAACTTGTGAAATCTACAGGCTTCCCTTTGTCTCTTAGATTCCCCTTTTCTAAGTAGTCTACCTGCCTGACACATTAGTCCGCTTTCAGTGTCAAAATATCTCTGCCTCGAATCTGTGGGCATTTTCTTTTGTTTTATTTTGAATTAAGCGTTTCAAAGTAATCGAGTGCCATTACTGTTGTTATATATTCAGTGGACCATCTGACTACAGGACGGCATGTGGCACTTTACTACAAGAAGCAGCATTGCTTTGCGAAGCTCATTAAGCGCACCCAAACAGGGAACTAGCTAAGCTAACTGAACTAAAGTTAGCCATCTATGCTGGCTAGCATAAACATTTATCAAATAACATAGAGCTCTGCACTGTGTTCAAAATTACAAACAAAACAACAGCACGTTTTACAAGCGATAACATATACACAACATATACCCACACACAAACACATCAAAAAAAAAAAGGAAAAAAAAAAAAGAAGAAACTACTTTACGTGTGAGCACAGCTGGCGATGCTGACGGGTTTGTGGTAAACCTCTAGGCAGATGGGACACGAGAACTGGCTCTCGACGCTCTCCGTTGGAGCTGCGGGCGACCCGGCCCCGCTGCTCGGCTGCTGCTGGCGGAGCTGGGTGCTCACTGAAACAAAGCTCCGAAACATCGCCATCATGGAGCCGAAGAGAATATGCTATTGTCGAAAACAGCTCGCTGCCCAGGAGAGGAAGCGGTCAATTTAAACCACTGCTACCTAATAGCCTACATTATCCGTACAGCATATTCAACTATCGTTGTACAAACATAATTCCCGTTGAGTCCACCCAAAGTGAATTTAGCTACAATTAAAGACGGCATTACTGCTGAAGAGGACACGCTGCAGAAGTAAACATTGGAAACAGTGTTCGTTGACAAGAGTTTTAACAGCAAGGTGCTGTAGAAATTATCCGATTTAGAAATCCAAAAATCATGGTGTTTACGTCTGATTCTACGTCCTTGCAGTTGTCAGATTAGCGATTTTGCGCATACGTCAGTAGACGCTCGCGAGCAAAACGCGAGAGCTACAAAAACGACCCAGCACGCGGTGCATTATGGATAATGAAGTCCTACTGGCAATATAGTCAGTTACATTATCACGTTACAATAACGTAGCCACCATACGTGTTTCTTTATTTTCCACCTATTGTGTTTTCCATGGACCCAACAGAGATCGCCCATATTCGTCTTTTTTCAGTCTTTCAAAACACAAGTTGCTGGCGTTTCCTGGACGTCATTAAAAGGCGCCATGTTGTGTAAACGCTGACGATTCCATGTGTAGAAGTCTCACACAAGATAATGCATGTAATTTCTGCGTTTTGTCAAAGGAGTATAGCTAACTTGAGTAGTATATATAACGGAATTATCTACGTGACATTTAACAAGCGGTAGACTCGACCAAGTGGATGTTAGACGAGGGGCTTAGTGCTCCGAGTTAGCCTACAAGACCTTTAAGATTGAATATCAACAGGCTTACTTCAGTGGCTGACCATTAGTTTTCTCACGTTGCTAGCTTGTCAGCTGTACAATGTGCCAGGTGGATGAAGACTACAATGGTCAGTTGGACCGCGATGAAGTGCTCAGGTAACTTTAACTATTTGGCATATCAGGGTGAAATTTAATGCTTATTTACATCACACTGCCATCATTTCTCTCAGTAAAAAAGAAGAAGGATAATGTCTTGTTATGTTGATTTGAAATCATGACAAACCTACATCCCATCAAGCAAAAATGTTGCCTTCTGAGACAGGGGTATCAGATTATGTCCAGATTAATTTTCTTTGCAAACTGCTGCCTATATAAGGCGCCTCCATTTGCCTCCGGCCGGCTTTTGAAGGCAACGTGGGCAATGCCCCACAAAACATATTCCACAATATTTTTCTTTCTGTGGACAATTTAGTCCAAACTCCCACACATCTTCACTGTGTGAAAATGTAAGTTAGTCTAACTTCAATTGTACTTTTCTACAGTGGAATATGTAGTGAAGTTACCAGATATTAACTTGTTTAGTTTATGTCAGATTCACTTAATTCATTGGAATTGTGAGAGTTTGAAGAGGGAAAATTTTGAGCTTTCCAACATTGTTGTTATTCATTGTTCAAGTAGTTGTGTTGTGTAATCACTCATTACATCTACTACAATGGTGTATCAGGGCCACTGTATGTGTGTGTGTGTGTGTGTGTTGGAGAGGGGGACTTGTAACTTGGACATTCCTTAAAATTAAAGTGGTAAATTTATGAGAAAAAAACTTGAAATGTATAAGATAAGATAAGATTTTTCTGTGGCTGCAAATAAGGTCAGACTGTGGATTTTGTAAATTCGTAAATAAATTTAACTGATATAATATCAGGCCTGTATGTGATAGACTTTAAATTTTAACCGTTGTGTTGTTAAATGTGGTACCTGCAGCGTCAAACAAACTTGGCAGCAAATAAGGACCAAGCATAAAAATTTCATTCAAAGTGGTATGTATTTGCTATGGCTTATTATTCTTGTATCTTGTGGATATATTCAAATTAAAATTGAAAGGGTTAATAAATGTGGGAACTTTAAACTTCATTATCTCCGAAGGTTGAAAGCTGAAAGTTAAATGGAAATGTTTTGTTAGCTATAGATTTGAATGATAATGAGATTAAATGACAATATATCCCTGTTGTTGAAATGGTAATCTATTACCTGAAGCAAACAGGAAAAAAGCCAATTTTAAGATGAAACTCTGAACATAATGTGGTCGGGAGCAGGTTCTGTATTCAGCATCTGTTATGGTAATAATAATAATAATAATGACAACAACAACAACATTATTTACAGAGCACTTTGCAAGCATAAGCACAAAGTGCTTTCCGTGTTTCCAAGAGAGACTGTGCAGGAACATCTCATCTCTATCTCAAAAACAGAGCAAAGGCAAAACCAGGTGTTGGCAATGGAGCAGCAGTGACCAGTGTTAGAGCATTTGTCAAAAATGGTATCTAATCCAGTGTTCATGTCAAATGGAAAGGAAGGAAGAGGTTTGAAAGCTTGTAAGTGCTCACATAAGCTGGAAAGTAAAAGTAAGCAACTTTTTAAGTATGTTTTGATATAGACTTAAAGAATTGTAACTTTAGCTTATTTTACTTAAATGTTAATTTGGATAGGAATCTTTCAGACCTCTACTTCCTTCCCATATGAAATGAGCCCCAGTATAGGCCCACATTTGATTATTAGTGCCTCAGGCCAAAGTAAAATAACGTAAAATTTCATTTCGCTACTCCTCCCACAGTTTGGAAAATACGTATGACATTATAATTATGAAAACGTGCGTCTCAGTCGGTAATAGTGTGCTATGACTTTTGTATAATTCAGGAGTTACCATGGCGACAAAAATCCCAAAAAACTGTGCAAATTTCCCATCTGCAATGAATGGCCAATACTTCCCAAGGCTCCAGGACGCAGAGCTTTTGACTTGTGTCCATGCACCAAATACAAAAAACATGCGGCTTGTGGAGAAGAAGCGCTGTGTCGATTTTCAAAGCGATCGGACTTTGCAATTTCTCGTAATTCAAGTTTCAAATTGCGATTTTCGCCCTCATTGAAAAATAATGGGGAATTGGCTGACACCCATGCATTTTCAAAGCTTCACAGCTCCCTCATTCTTTGGCTGACAGATTCCATTCAAAGCTTAAACAGGTCAGCAGAAGTTCACCTTTATGAGTCATTTTTGAGCCACCTCTGACTTTTGACTGTGTATTGCATGCGCTAGAGTGAGAGACATCACAGCTAGAGTGTAGCAGCCCTGAAAAATCGCCTACAACTTTTGTCTTCAACTTGCTCTACTGGCCACAATTTTCACTCCACATGCATAATTTCTTGGAAAGTAGTAGGAAAATAGTTCTACTTTGAAAAATGTAAATACAAAAGCAAAGCAGCTTAAACGTTTTACACTGTGACACTTGACGAGGCAGGAGTGCCAGCTCTCTCCCCCATAGACTCCCATTATACCTGGAACCCACAAGCTGGGGAGAGAAGCAGAAACACACACTTTTTTAACTCGCCGAATCTCGGGCATTTTGAGGAGTTGGAAAATAACACAGTTTGAAAGCCCGATGCCTTACCTTTCTCATGATACCTTTCATTTTGCGCTCGGACTTGCTGTCATTGAGAAAAAAAGCATTGGTTTGACCACTATGTTTAGGTGATTCTCTGCCAAGCAGCACTGTCACTCATGCTGTGTGCTTTATAGAGCCTCATTTCTGACTCAGGCCAAACAAGCTCCAGTGGCACAGTGGATAGTGTCTCTGTCTGCAGTGCAGGAGACCAGGGTTCAACTCCCCACCTGGGCAAGAGCGACAACACTTTGAAGCCACACATATTGCTTATACGCTCACGCTCAAACGTCAGTCAAACTTTAAAAAGGACACATTGACCCAAAATCTTGCTTTTTCACGAATGTATGAATGTATTGGTCAACTCTGATAGTTTTTCATCAGTCCCTCTTGAAGAATCATCCTCAATTTAGAGAGGTTTTTCACTTTTTAATGGGAGGTAGCAGCACATGTGCACACTAACATGCCCACACACAGACACACATATTCCTGTCTTTATATCTTTGTGAGGACATTTATTGATATTATGCACACTCTACACACTCTTACACACAGACACACACACAATATAACTGAGTGCAGTTCACTTTGTTCATTGATCACTGTTGATACTTTTTAGTGACACAGACACACACACCACCACGCAGATACACGCACTTCCACACACATACATTGCATAGCTGAATGTAATTGACCTTGTTCATACATCATTATTCTTACTTTTTAGTGATTCAGACAGAGGTCAGACGCGCACCTCCCGGTAACAGCCCCCCGGTGGCAGCCCCTGAGGCACTCTCAAAATTTCCGCAGCGGAATTTTCTAGTTTCTTTTTATATTATTATTGTTGATGTTGTAACACATATCAGAACTGACCATATTATAGCTTATAGTAGAAATTGTAATGTGCTACATATAAAGTGGGTTTTAAAGTTGACTGGTGTTTTCCTTTTTCTCAGTTTTTCCAAGAAATGTGTCAAATGCAAAGAGGCCACAGCAGTTCTGGTCATCAGGGCAGGGGACATGTTCTGCAGGTAAGACATGCAGCACTCTGTTTTCCCCAGATCTATGGTGTGCCTTCAGGGTTGCTTTGTGGGCTCATGGATCCTCTTATACTAAGACCCAATCAATCAGTCAATCAATTAATCAATCAGTCAATCAGTTAATGCATCAGTGCACTGTTACATCATTTTATAAGGCATGTTACATGAGTGAGAATGTAACATTAAAATTTGATTCAAAGGGTAAGTTACAAAGTTGTAACTTAATGTTGCAAAGCTGTAATGTTCCATCATATTTACATAGAACGCACTCATATTGCTGTATTGACTGAAATGCTACTGTTAGCTCTCGGTTCTTTTGTTGAAAGCCCAAGAACAGACCTGTTGAAAAATACTCGTCATAGTATTGTTCAATTATTTCACATATTCCCCCCAAATTCTCAAACTATACAACACAGGTGGTGTGTCGCTTGGTGCAGCATTGCAAGGACAGGCAATTTTCTTCCTGTCAAAATTTCATGGGGACTAACATTCATGGTTACGATTTGGGTCGACCTCATGCTGAGTAGCACGATGGGTAGGGCTTCAACCCAGGTTAATTTGGGGTCTGCGCAGACTTTAGCCAATCCTTCTTTAATAATTCCATTTACCCTTCCCTCCAGCCGTCGGAAGGCTGGATGGTAAACTGTAACAAACTTATGTTAATACAAAACCTCTTGTGTAATTCTCCCAGCTTCTCCCCAGTAAAGCAGGGACCATTATCAGCCCTTACCGCCTGTGGTACTCCCAGATCTGGGAATGATTTGTCTTGGCAACCATTCAATTACCTTTTCTTTCTCAGTTTTGTTAGGTGTAGCTTCAACCCACCTAGAAAAAAGATCAACACAGACAGACAGGCATCTCTTGCCCTCCGTTCTGTGTTCAGCTCCCATAACAATAAAAGCAATGTCTATTTTCCTCCAGGGAGCATCTGGCTCGGGAACAGTCCCCAGAGCTCTTAGAAGCAATTCATTACTCGTTTATTTTTCATGAACACCGCACACTCACATTATGCTCCAAAAAATGTTTATGATTAAACAACGTTTCGAGCGTGTCCGCCCTTCATCAGGGCATTTTCTTTCATGTTCATGAACACATACTGTCAGTAAATCTAGAAATGCAAATCATCTTTTTCTTAAAATACAGTAAATATATATATCAACCATGTAATATTTAAAACAATCAACAAATGACAAAAGCAAAACGCTTTTCACAAAAGTCTGTCATAATCAGTAAGTGTACCAAATACACTAATGGTAATCCAACAAATCTGCATATTTTCCTTCATAACCCTGAATTTATGTTTGTTTAAATATAAATAAACTTTTAATTTTTTTTCTGGTCTTAAATTATGTGTTTTGTATTTTTATAGCATCTGCATCAAAAAAATGTTTAACCCTCCTGTTATGTTCACATTTTTGAATAAGTCTTGAGTATTCCTATTACGCAACAATGGAAAAATATGCAAATCACCATAAAATCTCACTGATTGATCTGAAATTGGAAAGAAATATTGATTTTTGGTGTTTTAATGGCTTTACATTATTTCTAGGTACAGATTTGTGTTATTTATAACCAATGTCCTGTGAACAGGACATTGAAAACATATCATCATGTCAATTTCATCTTTACCCGGTAGTGCCCATTACATTAGGAACACTCATTAAATATGAAGCAAAAAAAATGATGTTAATCATTCATTTAGAGATGTTAAACATTGGCTGGGGTTAAATTGACCCCAAACATAATAGGAGGGTTAAATTATTAAGTTGTTTATATCTATCATTATTGTGTACATCGTACAATTACCCACTTGTTTATTTATCTTATTTTCTTTTTTTTCTGATACTATTATCATTATCACTGTTATTTGCTTTGGCAATATAAGCACTGCCTTGTCATGCCAATAAAGCTATTTAAATTAAAAATTGAATTTGAGAGAGAGAGAGAGAGAGAAAGAGAGAGAGTCTGTGTGTCATGTTCATGGTGTCATGATACAGATAATTAGTGATATCCCAATATTGTCAGATAAGGGCTGTTATTTTAGAACTAGCACAGTGACCTCCACTATGCGCTTTCTGACATAAGTGCATGAGTCCTTCTGTTGTGTGTTTGGACTGATATTTGGTTCTGTTTTGACTAAGGCTTCGGCTACATGTAAACTGTTTTTCATTCTTTGTTTTATCCTGCATTGTTTTTCTTTTCCACTTACTATTCTTGTTTTTAGTTATTTCTCCTCTTATTCTTTTGACAAATTAAGTAAAAAAGAGAAAATCTGGAAATGCAAAATACCCAATGTCATTATGCTTTTGGCATAATGACAGTAAAAATTTCTGATTTGTGGTATGTGCCGCATTGTTGCCTCTTGCCACTTTGCTATCTCCTTTTTGGTGTCCTCTGCACTGGACTATAGCAACCTGATCTAGTGCAAAGCGGGGCATAATAAAAATTGAGTAGCTGATTTAAGTGTTTAACGGGGGTGCCATATTAAGGTATCTGGTTCCTGTGTCGATCAGACAAATATAGTCACATTTGATGTGACTTTAGGGTAGCTTAAGGAAAAGGATCATACTGTGGGGGTGGATAAGTGTCATACTCGTAGTGTGGAGCACCAAGGCCTTTTGGGTATGAAAATAGCCAACAATGTCTGGCCCAATGTCCGTAGCTTTCACATGGGAGACAGTTTTCATCTCTGCTTGGCCCTGATTTGGAGCTGTTATTGTTTGGTCTGAGCAAGCGGGTTCAAGTTGAGACATCTCGTGTTAGATGGCTTCTAATCATCACCATTGCCTCAGTGTAAGGAAGGGGGCGGGTGGTTGGTGCCAGAGCAATCTCAGTTGCTTTTGGTGAGAATGTTTTGTCTTTGGGCTTGGTACAGTATGTCTCCGGAGAAGTTAGGGTCTTAACTGGCACCTGGTGTTTTGGTTGTGCAGAGGACAAGGTCTGAATAGGGAATTGAACTTCTCCCATAAAACACTGGCACTTATTCAGAAATGTTTCTGTCTTAAAAAAAAATCATTGTTAACACTAATAAATAATTTTGGACAATAAAGTAATATTCAATGAACCCACAATGTAAGCAATGCTAATTATGAATGTGAAACAGTGTGTTTTTAAGTGTTTAAAAAAAGTAACACACCCTCCAATCTTGAAATGGGATTTTCACCCCCGGTTATCGGGCTGATGAATGCCAATTTTAATGACTAGGTTTATGCTTTTGTTGTGCTTTTCTCTTTTGCACTACTTTATGTTTTATTTTCATAATACTTAATCTATTTGACAGTGATGCTATTGTCTCTTTTTTCCAAAACAGCAGCTGAATAATAAGTATAATAAACCAAAAAATAAATCCATAAATCCATTAATAAATTTAGAGTTTTATGACTCTGTAGCTAACCACTGTCAGTCTTTATTTGGTCTTCTGAAACTAGGATTTCAGTTTTCTTTTTCTCTACCCCCCTTTTTTATTTTTTCTTCTTCTATCAACTTCTGTTCTATTAAGTCTGTTACCCATTTTCTAGCCTGGGCAGGTCATATTTATCATTCGCTTTGTTTTCCCCTGTCCAATCTTTTCTATGTCTTTCACAAATTTGTATGTTATATGTTTCTGATGCTAGTTTGCATTAAATTCAAACTTTTTCCTCCTCTGGAGCCTTCTTCTTCACTGTTTCTAACAGCACCGACTCCCAAGGGCTGGGTCTACATTTCTTCCAATTGTCAACAACGTTTTGCTCCATCATTAAATGTAGACACGTGTTAGACAGAGAGGGTGAATGGCACAGTGCCCGAGTGGGGACCCGATTAAGAAGCTTCTACACGGAGCCTAGTGCTCTGTGCGCTTAATCGCTGGGGGTTCTCCCAGTCTGTCCACTCTTTTTAATTCACCACCTCTGCAACACCCTAAACTAAAAATCCCTGTTCTAACCTATTCCAATGCCCCCCTTACAGAACTACTTGAGATCTGTGTCAGGGCAGCAATTCTCGATCAGTCTCAACTGTTCGATACACTGCCACAGGCACAGTGAAAATATCAATCAAGTAGGAAACCACCCCACATTGGTATGAAAAATAACAAACTTTCCCTGTGTCCTTATGAACTTTAGGCCTATTGTCTACAAGGTTTTGGGAAACCCACTTTAAAGTGGCTTCGCACCCAGCGGCACGCACCCAGCGGCATTAGGACGTCTCCTAGCATCGGACTGCCCCAACAATCCGGCATCAGGCTATTTGGCAATAACCTGGCATCAGGCTATTTGGCAATAACCTGGCATCACTTTTTAAGTGGAAATTCTAGCGTCCTATAATACTTTTAGATTTACCAATTTAAACTAGACTAGGACACTTATTCACCTTCC
>OMLB01061550.1:0-10758 GCA_900302555.1 Myripristis jacobus
CGGACTGACTGACCTTCATTTCTTAAAGTAATGATGGCCACTCGTTTTTCTTTCGTTAGCTGATTGGTTCTTGCCATAATATGAATTTTAACAGTTGTCCAATAGGGCTGTCGGCTCTGTAGTAACCTGACTTCTGCACAACACAACTGATGGTCCCAATCCCATTGATAAAGCAAGAAATTCCACTAATTAACCCTGATAAGGCACACCTGTGAAGTGAAAACCATTTCAGGTGACTACCTCTTGAAGCTCATGGAGAGAATGCCAAGAGTGTGCAAAGCAGTAATCAGAGCAAAGGGTGGCTATTTTGAAGAAACTAGAATATAAAACGTTTTCAGTTATTTCACCTGTTTTTGTTAAGTACATAACTCAACATGTGTTCATTCATAGTTTTGATGCCTTCAGTGAGAATCTACAATGTAAATAGTCATGAAAATAAAGAAAACGCATTGAATGAGAAGGTGTGTTCAAACTTTTGGCCTGTACTGTACATAGTAGAATTTTACTTTCTTTCTACTCGGTTCTCACAATCTGAGGTTATCTTTGTACATTCATGTTTTTGCTTCACTTTAATATGCAGTTATTTACATCACCTAGTGTTCAAATCCTTCTGTAGCAGCATACTCAATAAGATTTTTTCTGTACCGTTAATTGAACCTGCTGTCACTTCAAATACTGTACAAGATATGAAATATTGTATGAGCTGTTTTGTCTGCAGTACCTTTCTATTTTAAAGGTTATTGGCCTACAGGACTGTGGTTGATAGGTGAAAAGAAGGGAGGAGATACATATGAAAACGGTTGGACGGTGCAGAGTGCAGAATGGACTGCAGTCAGCATGCTACTTGCCCTGTTTAAATTCTGCAGAGGCCTAGAGCTAATGTTGGTCACAGTATTCTGCTTTCTCCTCTGCTCTTGTTTTAGGTATAGGGCAAACCAAAGCTAGATCTAAATGACATGCCAACTCAACTGTAACTCCATCTAAAGTCCCATTTTTATTCCCACAGCTGTGTTGGGTTCAATTATATGGAAGCATATTGCATTTACTTACAAAAAAAAAAATCCACTTGTCTCTCTGAATTAATGAGAATTCTGAGAAAAGTTCTCATGACAAAAAATCTGCCAATTCACAGTTTTTGTGAATTAACAAGACAATTATCTCCAAATTCTTAGAAAAGCTTTTTATGGAAAAAATCTTCTCCATTTTTCTGAATTAATAAGATAATTATCAAAATTCTGAGGAAAAAATGTGATAATTACTACATTTCAGTAAAACAGGGCAAAACATTTTCTCAAATGAATGCATTACACTTCCACATAATTCCACGTTACACTGTACTTGAAATGGTCAAGAGGTTGATAGATTCCAGATGACTTGTGTGGTATGAAAGAAAACAAAGATCTTGCTTCTAGTAGTCACAACCCAGTCTCTACTGTAAAACTATCCAAAAGTAGATAGGGGGCTTTCTTTTCATGCTGAAATACACAAGTGTGAGTGTCACTGCCCAAAAATCTTAAATCCTTTAATAACAAAGGGGATAACAGAAAAACACAAATGGACAGGAGAAAATTAGGATGAGAGGCCTCTTCTGAGAAGACAGCAATCAGTGGTTTTATCATCTTATCTAACAGCTCCAGTCAGGTAGCCCAGACATGGACTGCCCCAAAATGTACTGAAGTACCCAGCTTGTAGGAGATGTACATCTGCCACAATCACACCAAGAAAACATATTGGATTCACATGTGTCACATATCTGGATTATATCTAAATGTGATTTAGGTAATTTACATTCACAACTGACCTTAAACTTTAGCTCCACTGATGTCAGATTTCTAGATGTGATGGATTGTTTTTATGTCCTGAGACTTACACATTTAGACATCTTAAACATCTCTTCTCAGTTGTTCCCCATCGATCAGTTTCCTGACAATTCACTTTGAGTTCGTAACTCTGTGAGCCCAATGTCTTTTTGATTTGCAAACATTTCCTGGTTGAACGCTCTAAAGTTAATTTCCATTTACATAACATGGACACCTAGTTGACATTACTGCTGGACACCTGCTGTATTATGAAGCCCAGAGTTCTTTGCAAGGTATGCCCAGAGGGTTAGGATGAGGGTTCTGGTGGGTGAGGGTTTATGTCAAGCTTGTTTTAGCGAATGGCAACAGGTCAACAAATGTTATGACCAGTCACAGCACTGATGGGTATATCTTGCCCAGAACCCTGCCCAGAACCCATTATAAAGCTTTATGAACATTGAAATGTTTATTATGGCTCCTGATGTCTTGCTATTTAATTATCATCTATTGTCCAAAGAAAGTGTCACTAGACCTTTTTTATATGGGCCAAATAGATCTCTGAAGATCACTATAGCCAGTTTGGTTGATATTAGATCTTTGATGCATCTTGGCACCAGGATGCATGTATATGCCAGGTGGAAACAGTCTTCATGATGTTTAAGGTCAAGTGTGACCAGCATACATGGGCACTGGAGGAAGCAGGAGACCTCAAGTGAAGCAATTTCATGGGCACAACAAGGAGTCAAGCAAGAGCAGCCCTGGCAATCTCTGGTGGATATTGGCAACGGGGTGACAGGAGAGAAAACTCAGGCAAGAAGAGATAACTAATTGTCAAGAGAGACTCTTTAATAGAGCATATATTCAGATGAGGGGAAATCCATTACACCAGAGTTAAGTGAGCACACTGTTAGACTTGTCATGCTGGCTCAGTGAAGCAGCCATTTCAGTTTCCTGAGAACGTAATCATACAAATCAAGAATTCGACCTTTGAACACTTAAACTCTCCTGTTATTTCCAAATGAAACTGTGTGTCACTACTGAGAAAAAAAGACATTTCCGCCCACTTTGAATTATTAATAATTGTTGCTCTGCCCTCCCTGCTGCTCTTGCTGGTTTATGTGAAGAAATTGCCAGGTGCTCAGTTGGGAGTATGATTGAGTTTGATGATGATGATGGAATGCTGCTGCTTTGATTGTCCTGACTCCTGCTGTTGAGCCATGATTGTATTTTGGGAAGAGAAGAGTGCAGTGTGTTTGTGTAACATCTATTTCACTTTGCCTCAGCTTTAGAGTCATATAACTGAGCATTCATTTTTGAAATAGTTTACTTAGATAGATTTACATTCACAAGAGAGACTGTAGGAATGATAAATATTACAATAAGGCTAGAATCAGGTTTAATATCCAAATGTCTTGATGAAAAAAAAAAACTTGTTTACTATGAAAGCTATGATAGCAATTAGCATTACTGTATATCTGGTGATTTTGATACTAGTTAAAAGTTAAGAAAATAAACTGGGTAGACAACCCAGTATATTGGGTAATGTTTCCTTAGGATAGAAATGTATAGACTAATCTTTAGTCCAAGGTGGTAACTTAATATAACTGAACTAATAGCCAAAAAAAAAATATATATATATACACCTATGTTTCTGAATTGTACAACAATGTTATAACCTGTGAAGAAATGTTTGTTTTTAAGGCATTTTTTCCAGTAAACCTTACCTAGTTTTAAACAGCTTGTTTTATTGTCTTTATTTGTTGTAAATTGACTTGACTGATATTGGAGTAAGGGTTAGTGGTTCTCCTCTATATATAAGGCAATACCCATGCCAAAAATATACTGGCACAGGATGCTGCAGTGCATTTTATTCCATTCCATTTATTCCATAACAGTCATCCCTGCAGCACCAGAGAAAACTGGGATAAATAAAAGAAAGAATGCTGATAAACCCTAAGTAAGGTTTCGTTAGTTGAGAAGTCTAACATTTTCATCATCAATTAATCTACTAAAAATATAGATTACATTAAATTAAATTTGCTTTTATTAATCCTTTGAACTGGAAATTCAAAATAACACAACAGCAGTGGTATTGAGTTAACATTAAATTCAGAAATACAAATAAAAGGTAGAAATAAGAAATAAAATAAGAATGGGAATAGAACACAATAGATCTATATACACGTGCAGTCTGAGTGTATATAGTATATTGTGCGCATGTGCAAGGGTTGTGTATCCACTGTATATAGAAGCCCAACAATGTACAGATTTTTTGATGAATGTGAAGACCACATTTTTAAAATATAAATAAATAAATAATATGAAAAATAAAAAAACAAACAAAAAACAACCCACAAGGTTAGCAAAAAAAGAAAATTTGAAAATTTGGAAAATAAAATAAGAAAGAATTATTAAAATAGTATATTTAAGTATATTTAACTATCAGATCAGTGCAGCTGGATTGATCTCAAATTTCTTGTGTTTAAATGCATGCACATTTACTGATTTAAATCAAGTCAGTTAAATTCAAAGACCTTTACTGTCATAGAACTATGCAACCCACATACATTTCCAAATACATAGACTGAACACAGATATATGAACCTTTAGCCTCTGGTTATCATCTTGGCAAGTGGAATCACCAAGAAAACTCTGTTATAATAGCACAGCTGTGATTATCTCTGGCATTGGGTCTACAACCAAATCCCAGCCGTGGTGATGTACAGTACAACAGCACTGCCTCTTGTGGGACACTGGTTAATTATCAGAATAACAGATGGAGGTAGCATATGTGCAGAGCATGCAGATGTGCATTGTTAGCCATCAGGTGTCGTGAAATGTACAGATGGAGGTTGAACAATCACTGAAATCACACTGGAGTCATGACCAGCTGTGTGACTGACAGGGATGTAGATATACAGTTGATACAGTGTTTCTTATGCACTGGTCATACCAGACAAATACAAATACAGACCAAAGACAAACACCAAGTGTGTTTTAACGCCTGTAGCCAGTTTGCTGTGGGTGGAATCAGTAGAATAGACCATACTTTTTTGTCATGTGAAATCAATCTGAACCAAATGAACAGTGAAACAAATTCAAACACACCAAAATGTATCAACAAAAGCCATGTGGGAGCTGTCAGCTGATTGGTCAGGTCAGACAAATATCATTAGGCTGAAAAGTGGAGAGAAGTGTCACTTGGGGGATGTTTTTTTCCTGGCTCACTTTATTGTACAAACACATTTGGCCAACATATATCCAACATGGACATAGAGCAGCATGGGCATTTCTTCATTATTGCAGAGCTCATTACCAAGCTAAATACCAAGAAGGCAGAATGTTTCCTTGCTGTTCCATGTCAGCCCTTGATTCATGTGGTTCCTATGTTGCTATGGCTACAAGTCCATAATGCTCACCTCAGCTACAAAAGCTGCTTCAGGCCAAATGCTTGTTGCTTCCTTTAGCTGGATCAATTCTAACTTGGTTCAAGTTCACACCACAAGCAAATTGCTCTAGAGTTTGTTTGTAACTGAAACTGCTGGCTTTACACCTGCCTCAATGAACAGGAAAGTGGGAAAACACCAGAGTTTGATTCAGTCAGACTAAAAAATGCAGGTGTGAAGACACCTTAAAATGAGTCATTTATTAATTCATTGTTTGGTTTTATAAAGCACAGACACCATTACATACACCATCAGCCATACACCAACACACACACACACACACACACACATACATTAGTTGGCAATTTATTGTAAACAGCATGTGATGAATAATTTAAGAGATGATGAGTGAAGCAGACCACAGTGAAGCACAAGAACAAAATGCTGTTCAAACACTCTGGGGACGAACTGTAGCCACTGGGATTAGCTCAGGGAGGGAGAGAGAGAGAGAAAGAGAGAGAGAGAGAGAGTGTGGCTTTGTGTAAGACAGAGACGGGGGCAAGTGAGCAAAACAAGGAAATGTGTGCGTGTAAGAGAAGAAAAAGATGAAAGTGGAGAGAAAGATTGTGATGATGTGTAATATATTGGAAGGAAAGATCGTGGTTGTGTGTCCACTGTGTGTTTGAGAGTGCATGAGTGGGCACAATAAATAAATAAAATAAAAATAGGATTTCACAGTCAGCTATATAAGAAACTAGTGACAGCTGGTGCCAGAAAAAAGTTCTTGGCCAGAAAGTCTGTGTTTCTTGACAAAAATACTCTGAAGCTCCTGGCATCTAATTTGATGCTCTGTCATTTCTAATATACCCATTCTTGATGCTTTGTAGATTTGTCTTACCAGTGATTTTGTATTTTTGACCCATTCATTACAATTTCCCCACATTTTACATTGGAACAAGAATTTTGCAAATAGTGGGGGAACTAAAGATTTCACAACATACAACCAAAATCCCTCAAATATGAAGTTTTGGTTGAACTCATAATTCATTGTGTAGAGCAAATATTTCCTGCAGACTGTTTCAAGCAGAGGGACTGCTCCACCTGGCCAGGTTCAAGTCATCAAAACACTTTTAGGAAAATGAATGTGGATGACTTCAAACTGTTCACACCAGTATTCTGTCACTGTAATGAAGTTGTAGTTGACTTGACTCCTTATGTTCTTTACACGGTCATGTATGTTTGACTTTTTTCAGTGAACCTGGATTATTTCAGTGCAGCTGCTCTTTGTGTGTACTGATGATTTGACCAGGTCTCATGCCCGTTCAAGTGTTGGAAATGCTCAAACGGGGTGTCAACTAACTCTGCATTTGGGAAAAAGAATAGGATTTTTTTGCTGGGCAATATGTACTGTATGTGTAGATTGTGGAATAGATTATTGAACAAGGTACGATAGATTACTCATGTGGGACACAGAGATGGGTAGCACTTGGGCAGAGCATATTCACACCTCATTCCAGAGATCACAGTGTGTAGTAATGTACATCTTGAGCGAAAATATCAATACTAATTTGGTCAAGGATGCCATTTTTCAGTGGTGCAAAGAAAAATAAGTAAGTGAGATACAGAGAAAGCTAAAACTCAAGACATATGGCTTGAAGAAAAACGAGTTCAGGGCTGGAAATTGTGTGAAATTCAATCTGCCCAAGAGGAAAAAATCTTTTTGTGCCCAGATCAGGTCAGTTTATTTCCTTTTCAAGTTAAAACTGGACGTTGTTTTGGTATTAATGAAATGAAAAGGCATTGGAATTTATGGGGATTAAATGAATTTGAAAGAGAAATGCATTTAGCTTTTTTGTCCTTTCTAACAGGATTTGAAGGAAAATGTTTGTTTAATAAGATTAAACAAACATTTTTCATTATTATTTTTCATTACAAGACTTTGGGATAATTGGTAAATTGTTTAAGAGGGAAATATTTAGCTTTTCAGAATATTTGAATGAAGTGTGATCACTATCAAAAAAAAAGAGAGAGAGAGAGAGAGAGAGAGAGAGGAGGAAAGAGCACATTGCAGAACATAGAATGATGCAAATTCGACTTAGGGCTGTATACTAATACTAGTGGTGATAATAGCAGTAATGACAAAGCTAACAGTGTTTGTGACAACAATAATAATACGTGACCTGCAAGTCTGTGTAATATAGCACTGTGCCATGTAATCCCATGTGGGATGGGCTATTTAGATTGTGTGACATGAAAATAATGACATTCATTCATTTATTCATTTATTCCATTATAACCTTGTCCACGTTACAACTCTATTTAGTGAGTCCACCTAATATCCACCACACTATAGCTGCCCTGTGACACTGACCAGGTAGGTTTTTTTTTATGTTTTCAGTTCTTTAATCTGGGCAACATCTCAAACAAAAGCAGATGGAAAGCCACATTTTTAACAGTGACATACTGTTTTGCCAGCATGTCCCCTTGCAGGTTGGCCAGATATGTAGATGGGCCAAAAAAAGTGGCTTTGCAGTGGAGTGACTGGCACCTGACAGATTTAATAATAGGATTCCAGCAACACTTGCAAAACTCAGAAGAACACACATTATTGTTAAAACCAATCACATGTGACACGCATGTGGCCAGTGGAATGGTTAACAACCCATACATTGTCATCTGTGTGGGTATCTATCTATCTATCTATCTGTCTATCTGTCTATCTATCCACAGTTAGATCCATAAGTATTTAGACAGTGACACAATATTAATGATTTTGCCCTTGTACACCATCACAGTGGATTTGAAATGGGGTAATAAAGACGTGACTGAAGTGCAGATTTTCAGCTTTAATTTAAAGAACAAAAATATGGCATTAACCACTGAGGAATTACAGCCAGTTTTATAGATTGTCACCCCATTTACTTTTACCCCCATTTATTTTTTAAATAGCTCTGAATATGTTTTATGTTTTAGATTCCTCAAAGTAGCCACCCTTTGCTTTGTTGACAGCGCTGCAAACCCTCGGCCTTCTCTCAGTGAGCTTCCAGATGTTGTCACCTGAAATGGTTTTCACTTCACAGGTGTGCCTTATCAGGGTTAATTAGTGGAATTTCTTGCTTTATCAATGGGGTTGGGACCATCAGTTGTGTTGTGCAGAAGTCAGGTTACTACAGAGCCGACAGCCCTATTGGACAACTGTTAAAATTCATATTATGGCAAGAACCAATCAGCTAACTAAAGAAAAACGAGTGGCCATCATTACTTTAAGAAATGAAGGTCAGTCAGTCTAGGAAATTGCAAAAACTTTGAATGTGTCCCCAATTGCAGTCCTAAAAACCATCAAGCACTACCACGAAACTGGCTCACATGAGGACCACTCCAGGAAAGGAAGACCTGGGGCTCTAGTTTCGCAGACCTGGCGAGGCGGGGGCGTAGCGCAGATGCGCTTCGCCAACTGGGTGTGGCCAGGCGGATTTTGCAAGTTTGGCATGCCGTGCTCGGTGGCGCAAGTATGCTGCCATCCCTCCCACCAGCGGAAGGGAGGAGGGAAGGAGTGGGTTTGACACAGCCCATTCACATTTAACAAATCAAATGAGCCCCTGTCCTCGCCTTTAAAATGCGCTGCTGAAAGTTTACACAATTGACATGGAGGTCTACTGCCGCAGGCGAAGCGGAGCCCAGGAGACCGGCGCAGAGCGGAGACCGGCGCACAGTGCGGACACGTCACCAAAACCTCACAGGCAGGCTTCCGGAATGTCAGGCACATTAACAATGTAATAAATACTGACAAAAACACTATTCAATGCTACGATCACAATCAGCACATACATATATCTCCATATCAACTGTCCCATCACAACTGATGTCAGATCAAAGGAGATTGGCACCGTTTGTGCTGATTGTTAGGTTTTGGTGATGTACGCCATTCAGCCAAACTTCCACTGCGCCGGCTCCGCTCCGTCTTGCGCGGAAAGTAGACGTGGTTTCAGATGGCGAGCTTTTGGCGCACCTCGGCGAAGCCTTTTGGCACGAAACTGTCACTGCACCAAGCTGAATCTGTCGACACCTCCCCCTGCTGTGCCGCCTCGGTCTGCGAAACTAGCAAACCATCCGCCCCTCACGTTTCGCTGGTCCAAACTAGCTCTGCGCCGGGTTCGCCTCACTGCGCCACCCTCCACTGCGCCAGGAAACTAGAGCCCCAAGAGTCACCTCTTCTGCTGAGTTCATCTGAATACCCAGCCTCAGAAATCGCAAGTTAACAACACCTCAGATAAGAGCCCAGATAAATGCCACACAGAGTTCTAGCAGCAGACACATCTCTATATCAACTGTGCAGAGGAGACTGCACGAATCAGGCCTTTATGGTCAAATAGCTGCTAAGAAGCCACTACTAAGGAAAAGCAACAAGCAGAAGAGATTTGTTTGGGCCAAGAAACACAAGGAATGAACATCAGACTAGTGGAAATCTGTGCTTTGGTTTGATGAGTCCAAATTTGAGATCTTTGGTTCCACCCAGCGTGTTTTTGTGCAATGCAGAAAAGGTGAATGGATGGTCTCTACATGCCTGGTTCCCACCGTGAAGCATGGAGGAGGAGGTGTGATGGTGTGGGTGTGCTTTGCTGGTGACACTGTTGGGGATTTATTCCAAATTGAAGGCACACTGAACCAGCATGAATACCACAGCATCCTGCAGCGACATGCCATCCCATCCGGTTTGCGTTTCGTTGGACCATCATTTATTTTTCAACAGGACAATGACCCCAGGCTGTGTAAGGGCTATTTGACCAAGAAGGAGAGTGATGGAGTGCTGCGGCAGATGAGCTGGCCTCCACAGTCACCGGACCTGAACCCAATCCAGATGGTTTGGGGTGAGCTGGACCGCAGAGTGAAGGCAAAGAGGGAAAACTTTGCTTGTACCGGACGCGGTACAGAGTCAGTCTTAACACACACACACCACTTACACACACACATTAGCTCAACACACAAAGTAGCCTATATTATTATTTTGATTTTAGTTTGGCTGCATGCACTGAGAGTCTGACACTTTCTCACTGTAGTTCATAAAAAATAAATATATAAGTATAAATATTACAAATTAAGCTATATATCTATATAAATATAAATATATCTATATCTATCTATCAATAGATAGATAGATATAGATATATATATACACTCTCTCTAGTACTTCATAATTGCCTACTGCATGTGTTGTATTCATTGATGCACTTATGAATATTCATGTTCTGTGTTTATAAAAAGCTTGCTCTGTAAATAGCTTGTTCACTATTGTGATCAAAAACATTGATCTGAAGCTTCTGAGGCTGTTCTGTAAATAGTTTTCCAATAAACAAGAAATATAGCAACTTCTGATCAACCCATATCAATTTCAGGCTTAATGCTGTGCCCCGCCCACTTTTAACCGGTACATCACCAGTTACGGGTGATGTACCGGTTATGTCATTACCTGTTAAGTGTATGAAATTAAATAACATAAGCACGCCCACATAATGTTTGTCAGTTATGCCTGGAACGGTTTGAAGTCGTGACTCGTGACATTGAAGTCGTGATTC
>OMLB01061551.1:0-10132 GCA_900302555.1 Myripristis jacobus
CATGTCACATCGCTGAAGTTCTTCCATGTATCCCATGTCGTCTTCTTGCCCGTGCCTCCAAATGATGACACACTGTCACAACCAGCAAAGGCAAGGAACATCTTGGCAAGGCTGCACATTGATCTGAGCCTAATGCCCTCGCCATCTCATGAGCTGCTGAAGGCAACCCACAGCTGAGCAATGTTGAGGTGTGGGGCTGCCGTCACTGCCAGTACCAGCACATCTGCGTGTGTCAACAGTGCCTATAGGGAGGTTGTCATACCCTTCCTTCACAGCATCTTCCAGGTGTAGTATGATGCGTGTATCAGCCTCCACATGTGTGCATGGTGCAAGACCTGATGTATCTCGGGGCTGAGTACAGATGACTTCAGCATGATGAGTGCTGATTACCTGTTTCTCAGTGGCAAGGGATGTAACACAAGTTGCCAGGAGGGAGAACAGCTCAGCTTTGTTCTCATCAATTCATAGATACTCCGGCCGAATTCCAGGAAGGAAGTTCACTGGACCACACTACCAGAAGCAAGCCTGGCAAGTCGCAACCTCCTCCGCTGTGGTTGCAAAAAGGGATGTTATGGAAGATGCAAATGTGCCAAGGCAGCTTCAGCACACTGCCCTTTGTTACTGTAGTGGACTGTGTCATCATACGCAAATTTGTGTTGTCACACTTTCCTTCCTCTTTGGCTTTAATAAATATGCCTTTAGGCTAAATGGTATCCTGTCTCTGTGCTGCTGTATAGTTCCACCTTGGCCATTGCCATAACACACACATTTCATGGCGTATCTATCAACATCTTAGAAAACATGTACGGTATACTCTACCGAAATACATATTTTGATGGTTTTTACTATTATTTAATTAACTGGTAACACTTTACATTAACAGTGCAACAATTAACGTTAGTTAATGCCGTAATGGTTAATTAACTGTTAGTTAATGATTATTATGGCATTTACTAATGTTAATGATATCTACAATAACCCTTAAACAACATATAAATTAATACCTTAGCATGAACAGCATTAGTAAATGATTCTTAGACACATTATTTAACAGTTAGTTAACTGTTACTTAATGTCCATTACCTGTTACTTAATGTTTATCATGGCATTAACTAACGTTAATTGTTGTACTCTTATTGTAAAGTGTTGCCAATTAACTGAATGCCAGAAATATGTAGTTAGGTAGTTTCCAGCATGTTTTAAATAGTACCACTGTATTCCTCATCCTTGAAAATGTAGGATTAGCCACCAGGATCAAGATCCTAGGTGGTCTAGAACCTGAGTTACAGGTAAAATCACAGCAGGTGGCAGCCATTTTGAAAAATGGTTGCCACGGTTACCACGGGACAAATCTGCGATGACCCTATAGCCAAAAATTATCCTTACAGGCATGCGCTAACAGTGTGCCAAATTTCATGCTTGTATCGTAAAGTGCACGATTCCATCAAAATATTGCGCGTAGCCGCTGGACTATCAGTCCGTTTGTTGTTTTTGTCAGGATGTCAGGAGTCAGGATGTACTTGAATCTTTCTAATAACCATTTTAATGCATTCCTTTGGCCAAACTTGTATGGAAAACTGTGTTAATTTGTCTCTTTATGATGATCACTTCAAAAGTTATGCCATTCTCTTTTTTTTCTATTTCGGGTTTGGTTAGGATATGTGTAAGAAAGGGTTCAAAATGAGCATGACATTACTTCAGCCTGGTCCTTGGAAGAGTCTTAAAGTGCACCCTTCAAGGATTGAGAAAAAATAATTGTTAAGAAAAATCCACCCAAAATATTTAGTAAACAGAGAAATATAGATGTGATCTGATGATTTTCGCCTAGTTTATTGTAGTTTTTGTCCTGAAATGGAGTCAACATTTTAATGGATTCCCTGGGTCCAAATTGTATGGAAAAATGTGTTCATTTGTCCCTGTAGCATGTATGATTCAAGTTATGCTATTTTCTATTTTTTCTATTTTTAAAATACACCCTTCAAGGATTTAGAAAAAACAGGTCCCAATAAAAAAAAAAAAAACACCCTATGCGTGCGGACCCCCCTTTCGATCTAGACTACAGTGGAAAGTTACAGAAACCGTCCTTCTCCCCCTGTAAGGTATGATTAAACATAAATATTTGAAATGAAGAAGGGGGGAACCGAGTAATGCTGGAGAAAAAAAGGTGTCAGTGGTGTTGCAGTGAAGTGCTATTTAATTTTGAGTACTAAAATTAGCAAATAAAACTTTGCTCCAGGATTACATGGTTTACACCTTATTCGTATTTTCACCAATTGTGAACCCTATTTTTTCTCACTGTTTTTCATGGAAACATAAACATCCATATATATGGTTTCTCCTGTCAACTGTGCATGAAAAATTGTTCATATGTACCATATAGACAATCAGTAATACTGAACACAGAAGTAAACACACAAATGTGTTTACCTCTGTTTCCTGCCTGTGTGTCTATCTATGGTCTGTACCTTTTTTCCATTACGATGGATCAGCTTTTCCCATCAGTTGTCCCCCTGTCTATCCTGTCGTGGTCCCTCTGTCTGCTCCAGTGCTGACCCTCTGTCTGGTCCATTAGTTGAGGATATGTTGGCTGCCCTGCTGTTATATTATTTATGGAAGGTCAAGGTCAGCCTATCCTGTCCTGTTAGTGAGAGGCAACAGACAGCATACAGTGCCCAGAAGAGAGCCCACCAGATCCTTGACATGGACATGCTCTACTTGATGGACAACCTGCTTCACCAGCTCAAATTCACACCGATCCTGTTTCAGGAAGCTAGTGTAAAGATACCACTGTAATGACTATATTGGTGACTATAATACACTAAGCTGAAGCAATCAGCTATTCACCATAATCTATTGCAAATGTGGCTGTTGTTACAGAAACACTGATGTACTGGATTGGACTTTTTGTTTCTGTTCTGTCTCATTCAATAAAGATATGCATGTAACATTCAGGTCATCCACTTTCCGCTGGAGCGGACCCTTGGCAACAGGCCAGCACACTTAGCGAAACAGCTGAGGGAGAACCACAGCAAAGAGTGGCTGCAGCGTATGTGGCAATTACCTCAGGGCATGCTTGAACTTTGACAGTGTGTGAGCAGGACACCCTGAGCAGGGTGGATCACATCAAAGCCAGCATTATCTCCAGTTTTGGCTCAATCCTAAAAAGGGAGGAAGAGCGGCCATCTGGTAGGGCTGTCACCATATCAAATTTTCACTACACTATTATTGTGGCCAAAAGAATTTATGAAAACATCACAATATCTGTCAAAAATCTGAAAAATAAGTAATGCTATAAGTCAAATTCATCCTTAACTTTGTTGTGTGTTTTGTCTCATTTTTGGCAAATGAGTTACACTCAAAATATGAGCATAGGGATGTAGAGAGAGATACTGGATGGAATGGTTTTCTAACAGTTTTCATTCACATACACATTGTGTATGTGAATGAATGCCATGTATCAATGGCAGAGGCAGCTGTCAAGCTTCTGTGGTCAGGGGGTTCCATGTCTTGCTCAAGGGCACTTTGACACACTCTCTGTAGGAGCTGGGGATCAAACCGGGAACCCTCTGTTTACCGGATGACAGCTCAACCCCTTGAGCCACTGTAACAGCTGTCACCACCACTCCCTAAACACAGAACACACACTGTGCATAGGGATTTTGGCCATATTCCAACCATCTCTCCCCTCTGATAAATGAGCGATAAATGGGGACATGTTCTGCTGCAAAGTCCAAGACACCTGTTGGCCCAAAAACACTTCCTGGAATCTGCCTAAATTCAGAAAACTGCAACTTCTAACATCATTACATGCTTTTTACATGGACATTGGTGGTTAAAAACTACCTGTGTGACTTACATTCATAGGGTCAAGATGTTTAATGGGCCAAATGTTGTTTTAGGGGTACTTGTCACTTTAAAGACCATTTTACCTATCTGGTGGAGGATGTGTTGGAGCTTGCAGAATGTAGCCTGAATGTAGCTGAACCCAAATGCAGGTCAGGCAGGCAGGTATAGTGAAAAAATGGATTTATTGTTACACTGGGAAGGTGAAGAGAAGGCAGACTCAGGTGAAATGATCTGGCTGGCTGGTGTAGTTGAAGGCTTCGTGGCAGAGTGAACAATTCAGAGATCCAGCAGGGCCTGGTGGCTGGTGCAGGGTTTAAATAACAGACTAGTAATGGCCTGATGACTGGCAGTTGTGCTGATTTGGATGCCTCTCAGGTGTGCAGGGAGAGAGAGACAGGGACATACCCAAACCACACACACAAGGAAGGCCAAGGTGGAAAACCCTAGGCCAGACAGGGAACATGACAAATACTCAGTACCTCATTCACTTTTTGACATATGATGTAGATGAAGATGATGCTGCCCCTACTAGAAACACCAACAGGATCCATTCTAGCAGCTGGGCTCCAGTGAAAGAAGCCCTGTGATGTAAATAGGAACTACTGAACTAGGGTTAAGTGGAAGGAGTTCTGAAACCTAATGGGTTTGTGTGTCTGTATAGTGATTTTGGAAACTGAACAGGGTTACAAAAACTGATGCTTATCTCAGGCATGAAAAATATAATAACTATGCTGGGCTTACTCGGTTTGAATCCAAGGCTGATCTATTGACAAAATGGTGGCAGTTACCATTATCAGAGAGAGAATGCAGGATGTGTCTGCATTTGCCATTCCTGATACTCTGTATTGTTGCAAGGCCCTCTCATTTGATGTGAAAAAAAAATCCTCTGCCCCTTTCCAATGGTTAATGAAAATGATAACCTAATAGATCGTATTATTACCTGCACAGATAAAACAATTGTCTATGTAATTGTCTGTGTTGTTCACATAATGGAGAGCAAGGCAGCCAACCTACAACGTAAAAATAAGCTAAACCCATGGCATGCTATGTCCCCTATTGTTTAACATGTGGGTCTCCAAGCATGGCCAGCTTAGTGATTATTATTACTAATGTCACTGTAACACCATCACTACAAGTCTCGTTGTTACCTCAGGTGTTCATGTGCCAACCAGGTCCTACTTCTTCAGCTTGATAGCTTCTCTCACATCTCGTGTTCTTTGTGTCAGCGAGAGCAGCACTCACCACCTTCAGACTAAAATATGTAGTGGCCACTTCTACGTTGAAGTATGTGAGTGAAAACCTCTCAGACTCCACATCAAAAAATCCACTTGGGCACAGGAAAAGATTTTTGGGAAATCACATTAGACAAAGTCTTGAGCCAAATGATCCAGTGCACCCTCAAAACCCATAGGGCCTGCCAAGCCTGTTTGGCAGCTGACCCCATCATCCAATCCAGATCATCACAAATGGTGATCAGTACCTCTCTCCACCCGAGTGTCCAGAAAACACAAGGCCTCAGGTTCAGTGGAATGATTACTAAATCTATCCTTGACCTCTGGCCAGTGACTCTCCAACACTATACACTTCTGAATAGGGTGGCAAATAAGCACCCGCCACCCACCCACTCTGAATTTTCTTCCACGGGATATACCGAGAGAGAGTTGACGCTATAAATGCCACACTGTAGAGGAAAGTGCATGGCAAAAGGATGAAAGAGGAAAAGACCAAGACATGATAATGTAGGGTTTGCTTTGGTGAATTAATGACTAGGGGGCAGTCAAATGCATTTTAGTCAGGAAAGACTATTGTGAAGATAAATGAGAGACTTGCTGAGTGAGAAAACATTTATTAAGCAAATAAGAATTGGTTGATAGGCCATTCGAAAGGGGGAGATGGTGATAATGATCCGTTGAGAAAGGCTGATATCCTTCCCTTACAGCTTTTACTTTGGTGGTGGTGGGGAAGTGGGGAGGCGAGCGACATATCAGATCTGAAAGATAGCACAAACATGAATGAATGATGTATATGCAAGACAAAGTGACAACTAGGTGAGTGGGAGGCAGAGGTTCTGATTGGAACTCAGCGAAGTGAGAAGAAAGGCATTCAAGCTGATTGGCTTCCTTAGAGGCTGCCTTAGACAGAAGTGCCTTAAAAGGAACAGAGCAAGAATGGTGAGTGAGGCCGTGGGAAAATGGAGCAGAAGGTCACAGGAAGAGAAGAGCTCATGCAGGACAGAGGTGCTCATGATAGACTAATGTGAGGGAGAGGCTGAGTGATGCAAGTAGTCCTCCTGACTGAACTTACATTTAAAACTACGCAAGCCCACAAGTCACCCAGCGGGCACAGAAATGCTTGTTGTTAAAATAATGTAAAGATAGTCATTGAAAAAAAAAAAGTGGCTGGTAAAAAAATCTGAGTGGCCGTAAAATTTAGTCTGTCTGTCTGTCTGTCACTTAACAATTTCAGTGGAGGTGTTAGTGTAAGCTGTAGTGTGCTACACTGGTGTGCCTATTTGTATCTCTGTGAAGGAGAATCTATACACACACTGAAGTGATGGCTGAAACACTGGACAGAGTCAAGATGTTATTAATTCCGTGCTAATGCAGAACACATAAAAACAGAAGCAATATCGTCTTCACTGAAACAGAGAATACACTATTTCACACACTGACGGTGTTCAAAGCAATGCTTTGGTAAATTTCTCACCATGAAATTAGAGACATTGTGTAGTTTGGGGAAGAAGTGGGAGAATCAGAACAGATTTGCAAACCTCCTCAGTTCCAATCAATTGAAGCAAGAATACAACCTGCATCATGTTGTCTTCACTCAGAAATTAACTTAAAATACAGAAGCAACACAAAGCTGCTTGGTGGAGCAGTCACAGACCTTGCAGGCTTGACTCGACTTTCGTGACTTTCAGAGAAGTGCACATCAGCTACAGTGACAGCCTCTGCAGGCTGCGCAGGGGCCACAGACACCAACATCAGAGCTACAATGGCATTTTGATGTAGAACTATAAAATGACCTTTCGGTAAGTGTTTAACAGTGCAGATGAGAGATGGGAGACAGCTTGCTTTTCTCTTTGCTTGAGAAGAACAGCATAAGACACAACACTAATGAGAGATAATGATAAGAAGAGGGAAAATGTATACATGGAAATGATATATAATAATAATAAGGGCAAAAAACGACCAACAAAAGAAAATATTAAGATACAAGCATATTCAGGACATAGGACATAGTACAAATATTTACAGGTATCATGTCATTTCATGATAATTATCATCAAAGTATAAAAATAAAAGTGACAGTTTATTTAGGGACAACTGGGATGAGCATTTCAGCACATAAAAACAATGGGCTAAATGTTTTTTCTGGCTTCTATTAGTTCTGCATTAAATGTTCTAAATGGTCCGAGTTGCCCTTGGGGCAGCACATACAATAGTCACTTCATTAAATATATCACGAATTCTCATCCATGACACCAGCCTGCCTGCTGTGTGAGTGTGTTTTTGTTTATTTTCAGCATTTTTAGTATGACTGAGTGGTGTTTTTTGGGTTTTTTTTTGTGTATGTCTCTCTCTCTCCCTCCCTTGAACTCCCTCACTCTCCCACTGCCTGCCCATCTGCCATTCAGCACACCTTGTCGAATCAGCAATCTATGCATCTGCAAGCCATTAGCTTATCACCACCTGCACTATAAGAACCCGCAGCAACATCCAGTCCCTGCCTGATCACTGTGCCTCATGTCGTCGAGCCATGTTTCAGACATTTTTTACATTTTTAAGTGTCATTCTGCCTGCTTGTCTGCAAGTCAGTTTGCATTTTGCTTTGTTCTGCTCGCCTGATACATGTTCCTCTGTCTACATTTTGCACTGCCAGCCAGCTCACTTTGTTAGCTCATCAAGTCCGCCAGTCAGCTCACTCAACCTGGACTTACCTGACAGGATTCTCCTACTGCCATCATAACCTGCATTCCAGCCAGCCTTCATTCCTTCAACTTCTCATTATTCAATAAAATCTTTTGTATTCCCTTACCCTCCTGCCTGGTCTGCATTTGGGTTCAGCCTGCATATTTGACAGCATAATCCAGCTACAATCCTTGGTCAGTATAGCCCAGCTCTGCAGAACGCCATGGAAAGTCTCTGCAAGCTTTGGGGAAACTTTTCCACAATCCAGGATCAGCTAAACCTGTCTGTAAGCTGTTCACCTCTACCAACCGTTCCCGCTCACAGGCTGCAGTGAACCATGCACCTGGAGCTGAGAGGCATGATGGAAGGTCAACATCCCCTTTGTTGTGGGACTGTGAGACTTATGCAATCTCCACATGTTCCCATAATTCTTGGACAAACATAACCCCCATATTGACCAGTCCTCTGTAAAAGGTATCAGCTGGAGTCTTCCTTGTTATTATTTGTCTGTGTTGTGGTTTTACCCAGTCTCTATCCTACCAGGTTTCCTGTCCTGAGACCCCTAATGAGTCCTTGGTTCCACTATAGTACCACGACCTTCACGCAGTATTCAGTAAGCAACAAACCACATCCTTGCCACATGGTTGCCCTATTGAGCTGTGCACCTTTTACTAGCGGTCATCTCTACAACCTTTTCAAGCTAAAGTGGGAGGCGATAGAGAGGTACATAAAGACTCCTTGGCTGCAGGAAAAATCTGCCTGTCTGTCTCACACTCTTTGGCTTTGGTTTCTTCTTCATTGAAAAGAGAGACTAAATCCTCTGCCTGTGCATTGACTACAGAGGTCTCAACAACATCAAGGTAAAGAACAAGTATCCCTGGCCTCTCATGAACCCTGGGAGCCACTGTGTTCACTAAATTTGACCTTCACAATGCGTACCACATCACCCACATCCATGAAGGGTATGAATGGAAGGTGGGCTTGGGCACCTCCCTGGGACACTTTGAATACCTTGTCAAAAACTCCAAAATGCCCCTGCTGTCTTGCAGAACCTGGTAAATGATGCCCTAAGGGACCTGTTGTATCATTATGTACTTGGATGATATCTCGATCATTTCTAGAAAACTCTGCATGTGCAGCACGTTCAGTTCTCCAATGGCTCCCAGTGAATCACACCTTTGTGAAAGCACAAAAATGTGAATTTCATGCACCCTCCGTCACCCTTCTGGGATATATTATTGCCAAAGGACAGGTAAAAATGGATCCAGAAAAGGTCAAAGTGGCCCAAGAGTGGCTGCACCCTAAAAGCCATAAACAACTTCAGAGATTCCTTGGGCTTGTCAACTTTTTACAGGAAGTTCATCCTTTACAGTTTACAGCCTTACTGCACCCCCACTAACAGGCCTCTCTTACCTCCAAGACCAGACAGTTTCAGTGGACTCCCATCCTTATTCCACTGGCCCGGCCAAAGACGCTGGTTGTGGAAGTGGAGGCCCTGGACGTTGGGTCACAGAGCTCCTCAGGAGATGGTCAGCCACATTCATGAGCCATGTGCTGACAAAATATTTCCTTTTGCCTCCACAGCTAGAGAGGTTTAAGGGAGTGATATAAAAAACAGATCACATACTCAATCCCCAAGTAACATCTGAATTATTAATGGTTAGGTGAATTGAGCTTGAGCTAGAGAGACAAGGGTCTGGCAAATCCCATAGTTATTCACTAGCTTGACTGCAGAGTTGACTCCAGATTTTCACTTATTCAGAGAGGTTGACAGATCAGATCTTTCTATTTTTCACTTATCTTCACTTGTTCACTCTTGTGTACTCATGCATTCATGTAACATACACCAATGCCAACAGAGAGTTACATAAATATATCTATATCTACATCTATCTGTCTAACATACATTCATACATACATAACTCATATATTCTTATCTGATTTATGCCCTCTAACAGAGAAATGTATTTCGGCAGGCAATTGGTTTTTACTGTGCTGAAAACTTATGGAAAAGTAAATTAGTATAAATACCTTGAATTCACACTCTCATTCACAAATCTCAAGACCTCAAAAGAGCAAGAGCTCTGAGGAAAGCAGAATGAGAGACAACCTGACAGAGTATCAGTCCTCTTGGCAATATGATAGAGGGAAATACAAATTCTGCCAGTGAAATACTGCTGCCAGATTTAATAAGCGTTGTTGAAAATTAATATATTTTATGCAGGTCGATGCCTCCTGCTCAGCCACACATATATAACAAGGAGAGACAGAGGTATTCAATTCTAGAAAAATTAAGAATCCTTCAACTAACCATTAATAAATGGTCTTTTATTGTATGCATTGTATTTCTCATCTTGTGGCACCCCTTTTGGAGC
>OMLB01061563.1:0-25748 GCA_900302555.1 Myripristis jacobus
GTCTCACCTAGAAGTGAGCAGATAAATGTAAAGCCCGTGTATGGAGAGGCGCTCTCTCCACAACGTACATTCACTCTGGTAACCACACACAAAAACATGCAAGCATGAGCAGGACCACACACGCATGCACACACAAACACACACACACATACACAAATTGTAAGACATATTGGCTCCAAGTGGGTACATTTCAAAAGTCGAATGTAGCTCCATTAAAGGACCATATCAGTGATTTTGAATGTTTGGCCTCATTACTACAATTTACTCACATTTCAAATAGCAACAAACCATTTTGCAGATCATGTAGGGCCACTAAATATTTCGAATTTACATTTTTGGTTCAAACACCCACCTCATAGTGTTCTGCCTCTGTGGCTAACAAAGTCATCAACATCCATAAACCATGGAACTGATAATTTGTTGTGTAAAGCAAACGTTGCCCTGGGGACTATTTTCTGGCAGAGAGACGGTTTACAAAAGCAATCAGCGGCTGTGTGGATGTCCCACCTACAAGGAACCAGTCTCTCCGTCTTCTCTACAGAGCTCTTCATCGTTAAACTCATAATCCAACATTTTCTCCAAGTTTGTGCAGTTCTTGTAAATAGAGCCATTCTGGAAAAAGCATTATTGCTGTGTCCAGCAAACGAGAACCTCTGAGGTTAGAGGGGAGCTGTGCATTTCCATACTTTTAAAACGCAGGGGGGGGAAAAATGAGTGAGTCCACCACACAATTTTTAAAACTGTGACATTCACTGGGTTAGGTTTACCGATGATGCAGCTTGTGAATATGTTGTCAGACACCCACTGAATGCACCACCGGGAAGGCCATTCACTCCGCCCAGTTTCAAGTCATCAAACCCAACAGTGCTGCTCCTTTTAGGAAAATTAATGTGGACAAATTTATCACAACGATGGAGTCCTGGTGTGAAGAAAGTTTGAAAGATCATGTTCATATCATAGTGGAATGAATGGAAGCCAATGGGTAAATAAAAGGGAGGAAAAATGACATTGGAGCTCTAAAATACGACTGCTTTGGGAAAAGATGATCAGAAATGTCAAGTATAGATGTTTTGTAGATATTACATGCTAAACATGCAGAATCACAGGTATTGTCCTTTAGCTTTATCTGCTGTAGACGACCTTTGGTGATCATGTATCACATCTCTCTCGGACCAATGAGCATGCAGAACTTTGACAACTACCACTTCTCCTTATCAGTGTAGGTGAGAAATGAAAGAAGGGAGTCCCACACTCGATTAAGTACACTGGTGTGTGTGTGTTGAGAATTTCTTTTTTTCCGCTTATAGCAAAAAAAAAGAAAAAAAAGAAAAGAAAAACGAAATGGCAAAAAAATACCTCCCTCCATTCTCTCTCTCTCTCTCTCCATTTTCATTTTCACCCCTCGTTTCTCACGTTTGTGCCACAAAACTGTTGAAATTGGATGTTAAAATACCTTTGCTTTAGCAACCTGTCAGCTTCAGGCTGACGTGTGAAAAGGTAATACAAGCGTTTTTATTTTTTTTCCTTAAGAAAACCCCTCCTCTTCCTCACTCCATTACAGCCACTGCACCAAATTCACACTGTCCTTCTTCACAAAGCATCTTGACGCAGGGAATGGAAGACCAAACCCAATTGTGCTCTAACACCTCATTGATAAAAAAAATCTCGCTCTCTCTCTGTGTGTGTGTGTGTGTGTGTGTGTGTTCATGAGTGTGTGTGCGCACTGTTACACTATATGTATATATATCCAGTAGCCAGAATCATATGAAGAACAGGGATTTGGCAGAATTTTCTGTCTTACCAGGTAGTTGACTGTGTTCACCTTACATCTGAGGTGTACATCACTCCCTGGGCTAGAGGGCTGTGATGTGATCCTGCAGGGCTCTGTGTCCTGAGAACCACAAAAACACTGATTTATGGTGCTACAGTCACTTGTGCACACAACGTTCCCTCTATTATGAGCGACTGTGGGCAGATCTAACTGTGTCTATGTCTTGGTTTGTTGTTGCAAAGTTTTGACCAAGAAAAATGTTACATCTTTTTGGTCGAGTTATCATGCAGCAAGCGTTAATGAGACAACATAAACAGAAAAAAAAAATGCTTTCATCCCTTGAAACCTAAGAAAATTACCTTGATTTTGTCAAAAGCCAGTTGGTGAGAAATGACCAGAAAATTATCACAAAAAACAAACAATAAAAAAATAAATACAGTAAATTTTAAAACATTAATTGAAAATTAGAAATAAATTAATCAAACAAATGACAAGAAAACTTTTTTGTCCCCCCCAAAAAAGGATAAAAATTAAATAGAGTGGATTTTGTTCAGAGGGTGAAGAACAAGCCTTCAAACTGAACGCACACCCACGGGCTCCTGTTTCTGAGATGCTCACTCCTGTAGTCTTTCAAATAAAAGTTGTTGACAGCGGAAGCTTTGAATTGCTGGAATCACCTTGTCATCTATTTGGCACTTGACAGGCAAAACTGTTATTTATGAAATGACACCACGTTGGTAGATGAACTAAGAAAACACTGCTGATGGCTGATGGCCGTGAACAGTTGCAGCCAGTTGTTCCTGACTGACAAAAACGTTACCTGTCCACACATCAGCCAAGTTACCATGGTCACTATAGGAAGTGAATGGATTCATGAATGGATCATGTTGATGCACACACTGGACACACACACACACACACGCACTGCTTTGAGTCTTAAGACCGAGCTCATATCACTTAGTATATCAAAAATGTTTGCTCAGTGATTGTCATTTAACAGCAGAGGTCAGCAGTCTGAAAGTCATAAGTGAGACTAACGTTATAAAGTGACAGGGTGATGTTCCTGGCCCCCCGCCCCCCGCCCTGCTGTGCTCTACAGCGAAAAACACAGACAAGGTGTTTTGCTATTCTGCAGGGGAAAAGCTCCGACCCAGAATAATTGCTTACGATTGCGACCCAAATTGCACGGCGGCGGCTAATGTGTAAGTACTACTCGGCCTTGCACAATAAACACAAGCAAAGGAGATTTCCCTTAGCACACAGACACACACAGACACACACAGACACATACACACACACACACACACACACACTGACTGTGGCTGTTCTTTACAGAAAAAAACGGGCTGCAGTTCATAAATGATGATAAGAAGGCACAGTCTATTGTTTATTAAAGAAAATCACAATTACTTTTTTTTAATCACTGGCTATAATAAATGCGCAGCAATTTGCTCTGACACTTGTGCCCAGGCATGCTGACAAAAGGATGTGCTGACACACGTGACACATGGTACACTGACAACAGGAGCTCACATAATGTGCACAGCGACAGTAGACACTTCATATCACTGTTCATTATCACTGTTCAAGAATGTAAGATGGCTAAAATATTAAGCTATTTAAGTGATAATCTTTCACAGTCGTTCACACTGCAGTTTATTCAGGAGAAGGACTGGGTAGTTAACATGAGCAGTGATAGCCTTCATGGCTGACCAGACAAAGAAAAAAGCACCATCTACAAAAACTCAAACTACATCAACAGAACAGCCCTTCCAGTGTCATAAATTACTATCAGCTATAAACACTGTGATACTTGCAATGGATGCCTTTCTTCAGCTTGTGCACAGTGTCGTTCCCTATCAATTAAACTATGAATAAATGAAAAATTAATTTAGACCTCAGCCCTGTTCCACCTGTGTGATGCACAGGAGATCTCTGGGAAGTGCAGCAATGAGCGCTGAGCACCGAGGATGGAGACAAAATGAACCAAAAAAGCTCAGCAGGGTGCCAACACATTGTGTGAATTCATTTGAGATGTGTTTTTTTTTTTTTTTTTAAATATGAAGCCACACACACACTTTGACCAAGCAGTGTGAAAAATGCACCAGTTCTTCCTAGGCCCGTGAGCATTTCCACAAAGTTTTTCACAAAGTTTTCCAAGTCCATTCACAGCTTTTAGAGCTAACAAACAAACAAACAAAAAAAATCAGACAAAAGGAAACATAACTAAAACATAACCTACTGTATGTCCAGCTCTGCAGTGGGAGGTAAAAACCAAAGAAATAGAAAAGGAAAGTATAATTATCTTTTTACACTAAACAACCCCATCCAAGGCCTCCAGCCGTGCATAATTACTCTTTATTTATCTAGGACAGGGTTTTGCTTTGCATGCATATTCCTTATCATTTAGGCCATGTTTCACACTGTTGCTGTTTCACACCTTTACAACTGGGAGCTGCCCAATTCAAGATGAGGTGCGTTGCTCAAGGGCACATCAGAGGCCACTGGCTGAGGGAGGGGAGAGCGTTACTCTTCCACTCTCACCGTGTTTAGTTTGAGAGCTAGTTGAGGAATTCAGTCTCCCACGTCCAACAACGCCTCCGTCGTCAAACGGCCGTGATGACAGTCTCACAACGTTTCCACAAAGTCACCTGACAATGACAGACACTTACAAAGCACTTTTTCTTTTTTCTTTTTTTAGACATAGATCGTCCCGTTGAATTGCTAATTTCTAAACTCATCGACTTGAAACATTCAATTAGGACGAGATGAGCCGTTGACAGGAAAAACGGCAAGTCATTAAGTCTCCGACACGACATCCCCCGAGCGCCTTTACAAACAAGGATTGTTCATTCTTGTCTCTAGATTAAAAACACCTGTTGGTAAACAAGACAATTATTCCATTCAGTCCAGTGGGGAGTGCTGCGTTAATCATACACACATCCTCCCGTGTTAAAAGGCAACCTGATATTCCCCCATAGAATTCCCACTGATTAACTCGATACTCCTGACTGTTTAAAATTCACCCCACAAATGAACAAGAAACTGATCTCCTGTGTGTGCGTTTGTGTGCATGTGTGTGCGTGTGTGTGTGTGTGTGTATGTATACAATTGTGTTCCTTCCCCAAGATCCTGGAAAGTGTATGCATAAAACATCCCGGTCCCTGGTGTCAGCACAATTAGCTGTTAAATAAAATGCCTCGTCCTCGAATGCTTTTGCAACGTTTTAATTAGACAAACCAGCTGAAGTACGGGGCCCGTTTTAGTAAAATACACAGCCCCTGTTTGCCAAGACAAATTTCCCTGGAGGAAAAAGCACTAAGTGAGGTTGCTCGGGGCAGGAAATTGGAGATAGCAGAAGTTTACCCGTGGAGCTCAAGGATGTTTGTCTGTTTGAAAAAGAGAAAATGTCCAGAAGCGCTTCCTCGAGTCTCCCTGTGTGTCCATGTGTTGTTGTGGAGGTTGATTTTATCTTTTTGGGACAAATTCCTGTAAATTTACTGTACATGGCACGTTGAATGATTCTGCATCTGATTCATGGCTTTATAACTGTTCCACTATTCTCTTGGGTGTCGGCGAGTGAGCTGTGTGGTGCATCCAACTGAGACTTCAGGGAATGAACTGAAAGTGGCTCACAGTGTCTTTTTAACTTTTATTTATCAAGGGACCGTTTGGATTATGGTTAGACAGATTTGTCAGTTTTTTTGAATATCAGATACCAGTGTGTCCATGTCTTCCCTTTCTAAAAAGAAAAAGGTTGTTTTTTTCTTCTTTTTTTACAATAATTTTTAGTACTGCTTGACAGTTTCTCTCTCACCTTTTGCAATTTGCAATATTCTCTTTGTTTTTACTTTGTTTATTCCAATATTTCATTAGAAAGAGCATTACTCAAATAATAGTTTTCTTGGTTATTTTTTGCAAATTATTTTCAAATTTAAAGATACTGAATATTGGTACAACACACAAGCTATAGGCAGGTTCAATTAAAAAAAGAAAGAAAAAAAAGGCAGTACTGGTTTAAAAACCCATATTGGTCAAAGCCTAGTTTTGATCTAGTATTTTTTGTTTTTATCATAGTTCAACTGCATCCTGCTGTTATACTGCAGACCAATGATTATTGTGGGAGGCAAGCACCGAAAATTCATTTATTGAATTAAACTGAATTTATATGCTAAAAGGTATTTACTCCTGGTGTAGCAAGGAAAAAGGAAGGCAAAATGGCAAAAAGGTGTGAAAAATATAGGTTGAGCTCAACTGGAGCAGAACTCTTTTGAGAGTGTTTTGCATTGTCAGGTTGAAAATCCCAACTTTTCCCGTAACGTTTCTTCTGCAGCTCCTGACCAAGAACCTCAGTCCTGCTCCCGGTTACATCTCCTGTCTCCAACAACACTGATGCTCAGTCTCAGGAGCACATGTTTCCCTGCTTCTATACAGACACATCTGTCTGTCGAATGTCTTCTTTAAATTTAGTGTCTTTCGCTGTTTCAGACTTCAAAGACGATAATATTGAATATTGCAATACTTGTGGCCATATGCCATATTTTCTACAGTAATAATAAAGGTGTAGTTCATGCACATAACATGTTTAATTTATATAGAGGAAACATTGAGAGTAAACTAAAAACTGCTTTTTTGAAATGTTGTGTTGTTGCGTTTGGAGGTAATTTGTGATATTTTGACAGAAAATGTCACAATATGAAATTGTGATGGAGAGATGTGGTGATGGTAGATGGAGGTGAAGTGATGTCAGATGGCGAGGTGATCACCTCTTGCACTCACATCTCAGGTACTGGCTCTCCGTCCCTTTTATTGACGTGACACCTCCTAATGAGATTTCTCCTGATGTTTGCCCCGTTGCTTCTTGCTCCTTTGTCTTCAGTTTAAATCATATCATATCTCTGTTATCAATCACTGTGTCAGCTGTTCCCGCTATTCTTTGGAGAGCACTATGTTCAACTTTTTTTTCCCAGAGTCTCCCTCTCTCCTCCCCGTCTCTCTCTTTTTCCTGACTGATCCTCAAAGGAACCGCAGGCATACTGTCATATCTGTAATCACATTGTCAATGCCATTTTCAAACATTGTCAGTCTCTCTGTTCCGTAGAGGCTCCGAGGCGGGAAATGTTTTTGAGCTCCAAGATGCAAACAAGACATTGTCATCGCATGTTAAAAAAATAATATTTAAAAAAAATGAAAATCAGTACAAATAGAAAAAGTTGTGACATGCAAGACTGCCAGTGTCACTAAAACCTGAGGTGATATGCATGCATATAACATATAAGTGCATGTGTAAGTGTGTGTGTGTGTGTGTGTGTGTCTATGAACATGCAAATAAATATGACGGGAAATGGGTCACTCTTGCTTTTTCACTGAACCAAACTTTGACCTAATCAGGGCTCAGAGTTACACCCAGCCACATTAATACCACTGGGGGAAACCTCCTGGGTGTATAAGAACAATTTGAACTTCGCTGTGATGAGTTGAGAGGAAAACTGGTCTCAGATAATCACTCCAGTAATGTCTCCTCATTCTACTGGGAAACACCCAAAGGGTTCATCCCTGCGAAGTGTCCTTGAGTGAGACACCCCCCCCTCCAGGGGCGGCGCTCCTCACCAGCTCCTGATTAGCATGTAATACGCCAACTGAGAACACTCTAAAATTATGCACATGGTCCCTGGTGCTGATTTTCACCTTTCCATTACAGATAATGTCATTCAGACTGTGACCACTGGAGGGCAGTATAGCCCCAGTAGTGAGCCACTGGAGAGCAAACAAGCTTTCCCTCAGGAAGTCCTCAGGTTTGTGATTGCCCACTGAGGCGCTGGGTCAGGGATGCTGTTGACGGGAAAGTCACCTAAACTCAGTATATCCTCCTCCTCACTTGTGAAATAGATCTTTCTCACATTTTTTAGCCCACAGGATGGTTTACTATATAGGTTTGTAATGTACAGTGTCATACTAGAAATTCTGCAAAATAAGCCCCCATAGATCTGAATAGAAAAAAAGTAGGAAGACAAACGTGTACGCAACATGAGTGCAAGTGCATTTATAAAACACCTGGTCTGGTCTGTTTTTTCATTTCAGATCAGTACACATGCAATTTTTTTATTCTTAGATTGTTTTCACATTATTTAAGTGTTTAACTAGTGGATAGTGGGGAGAAACAAGAAAGCTGGGAAACAGAGAAGGGATGACATGTAAGTAAGGTCATAATACTGATCGGTCCTTGTTTTTAACCCCCAGCATGGCTCAACCAGCAGATCAGCTGACCTGTTCAGCGGCAAGACGCAAAACTACTCTGTCATAATTTGCACAAATTGTCCTCTTTAATGGTAAAAATGATTGCTTCTGAATTTTATTGGTTATTTTGTCTCTGAGGAATTAAAGTGTTTGATTAAAAGCTGCCACAGCGGGTGTTAAAAGACTTTCCTTCTCTCTCTTGCTACATTACTTTCTCATTGCTCGAGTTTGTCAAGTATCACCGTGAGAGCTATTTACAGTCACATAATGCTAGCTAGATAAACTCTTTTGATGTACCGCAATCTCAGATCTCGTCTCTCGGTCTTTGATGGGAATAGGTTTAGACATGGCAATCAAGACGTATTCACGTGAAAGGCATTGATTGATTCTTAGATTATCTTTCAATGCAAAGTTTAGATTTCTTTTCTTTAAAAGGGTTTATTTTGAACACAGTCGCAATCAGCTATGTGTTTTCAACCAAAATAGTTTCCGAGATGGGAATTAGGTATGCAGCCCGACTGAAGAGTATTGAATCCTGGAGTTTGGTGTTGCCCAAAGAAGGGCTTGTGGCCCTCCACAAAATTATTTTTGGCGCTCCTAATGGCTCCTACACAGTAATAAGATATTCTTTTTGGTCTGTTTTTATTCAGTCTAATAATATTTGAATGATTTAGTGATTTTGAGAGAACCCTCTTTTTACAGGGCTGCTTCATGACAGCTTTTGATGCCTTAAAATTGATACATACATGGGAAATTGGTTTAGGAATGATGGGATCAGAGTCAGATTATTCACCAAGTGCATGAAACGTGCAGCGATACAGAGACAGACCGAGCACACACATACACAGTTTGTTCACAGAGAGCAGGACTTCACACGGAGGGCAAAGGGGCAAGACACACAATAGACAATACATGTCACTCTGCAAATCCAGGTTCAGCATCCTGGGACACTGATATTGTTTTTCAATATTCAGCCCTAGGAGAAAGAGAGGGAGAGAGAGAGAGAGAGAGAGAGAGAGAGAGAGAGAGGTGTGTGATAGTTCGTCAGTTCAAACAGAGTCATAAAGCGCTGCATGGTTAAGCCTGATGAATTAATAACAGGGAGGCAGATGGGTCCCAGGGGCACTGTGGGAGCAGAGCAGCATGGAGAGGAGAGAGAGCACACGTTCATATTAGGCACACTCACACACACACACACACACACACACACACAAATTCATTCGTATGCATACATTTAGACGGACAGACAGACACTCACACACTCTTTTGCACTGATATAAATTGGGAGATGGATAGACACACACACATGTTAGCATGCATGTATTTACTGACACACACATACACGCACACACACACACAAACACACACCACACATACACACCAGATGACTCAATAGTCTACCGTGATCATTCAATTCCTGACTCACTTCCCCCGTTTTGAAATTCGACCCTCTAGTCTGCTTGTTTGACACATAATTACAGTGACAGCTATTCCAATTTTGATAAAAGTGCTGATCATCACACGGCGAACCCCATGCACGGGGTGTGTAATGCTTCATGCGCCCGGTGAGGACAGAGCGCCGCTATGTGAACCTCTCAGGGAGCGTCGATGGTGGCACACAGGTGGAATTTTGCACGTTCAAAGTCTCATCTTTTGTATCAAACTCCTCAACATTTTGATTGCATCGACACCAACCTCGCTGACGCCGTGGCGGCAAAAAGAGGGGCTGCACCAGGATGCCCCTTCATCATCACATGAATGCCAAGTTCAATTAAAGCCTCTAAAAGCAAGATTTTAAAGGTGCACTATGCAAAAACTGCTGAGGGCCAACTCATGCGAGGACCGTGTACATCCGACTGACAAAAATGTGGAATAAACCTTAAAAAAATCTGCGCTTATCCTACCATTTTCAACAGTCCTTACTTCAATCAACTGTCTCTTTTGCACAGTGCACCTTTAATGTAGAAACACACGTCTCATTAGCCTAAATCGCAAAAGCATGCCCATTTTCAAGTAACTGAGACCCAGCAGATTTGCCCAAATGTAATTGTGGTGTTAGGTATGGACACTTCACCCATGGGAAGCGAGGAATTGAGACTTAACAGCGAAATAAAGACTCTTAACTAAGCGGTGGAGAGTGCAGCCACACTGTCCACTGTCTTCATCTCTTTGGTATCCTCTGGTGTAGCCCTGACAGCCGTGTGCAGTTTCGTGACATCTCAGTACGGGATTTCTGAGAACTGAGGTTCTAATTTTGACCTCCCCTTGCCATTTTGAGGCCACACTGTTGCCTATAGTGCCGCCTTAAAATCCAAGACTTTGTCTCCGTGGCAAAGTTTGACTGACACCTTCCACATGCAGACACACAGGGGACAAGGACAAGGAGCTCGCTTACTTTGCAAAACGCACAGTGCAAGATATACAGCGGACGGAAGACTTTACATGTTGATAATATCTCTGCGGTAATTTACCATCTCATCGATAGTGTAATGGCGGTCACGGGCGCGAGCTGATGACACGCCAGGATGAGGTGCCACAGGAGCCCGGCTGGTGATTTACGATGGGCAGGTAGGTCAAGGTTAGCATGTAATCTTCTGTCTCATAGAGAGCAATACGTATGGGCAAGGCTCCGTGTGTGTGTACGCTGTGTGTTCGTGGTGAGGAGTGTGTGTCATTTTTTGACCCTGTGATCTGACTCTTAGGGGCATTTTGGTCCTTTTTAGGGAGGATTTACTGAATTATTAATTATTGAACTGGGCATTGCATATTGGCAGACCAGCCATCTGCAGCACCAAGATTTATGTTAACCTCCTTACCACAGCTGGAAAGTGGCAGCAGTCCTTAAAGAGGAGGGAGGATGGAGCTGCTCTCCCCTCTCTGTCCCCAACCAGTCGATCTTCCAGTCCTCATTGTCGAGTTTTTTTTTTCATGGGATACTGGTTGTTACATTTTTTTGTTGATGCAGTGGTTTATATCAGTCTGTGGGTTTTTTTTTCCTGTTGGCAACATGGTGCCAACGTTTCCATCCACAGCTTCAGGCTGCCAGCTCACTTGTTTTCTGAACAGAAACTATTTAATCTCTCTCGCTGAGGGCAGACTCACCTCGAAAGGCTCCCGCAAATCACCACTGAAATGCAAAGACGTGTGCCCCTAATTATCACAGACATTGTTTGGCCCACTCATTTTTAATTTCACAGGCATTTTATGAACTTCCAGGGGAATTTTTGCCCCATTAATTTCTGACTCTGGGGTGAGGTTACACCGATATATCAGTTTTCTGATATTGGCCTTTTAATGAGAGGCATCTCGACCTGTCAGTGTTGCTCCCAGCTGATATGACGGAGGAGACGATGTGACTTTACTTGGTAGCTTCGGGGTCTTCAGTCTGGAAAACTTGGAATGAAACCTGTCTCACCTGCTAACCTACTTAGACATCACGTGTTTTATAGCCAAGGGTAACCTAGAGACTTTCCATAACTTGAGACTTTTCAGAACCTGTGATGATCTGGGACAGGCTTTTGTCTCAGCTGTGAGGGGTTAGGGGTCATGGTGTTTTCCTGAACTTTTTTTTTTGTAATGTTTTTGATATAGGTAGTGACAGTAGAGAGAGAGACAGGAAAGGCAGGGGAGAGAGTGGGGTGACATGCAGCCAAGGGCCCAGGACAGATTCGAACCCAGGCTGCTGCATTACGGACTCACATTTTTATCTCTCATAGCCGAATCGCACATCACCGAATACTTTCCTCTCCCCAAATACTAATAAGCACCTCTTCGGTTTGCACGCTCCAGCTTGCGTTCTCTATTGTTTTCCCATTTGTTCTGCTTATTGAACAATCAAGATCGGCAGCACTGCTAAGTCCTCTGAAAGGTTCCCCTTCTCCGTTTTTAGAGTGATAGGTAGGCTTTTGGCCGAGTAATGCCATCATCTCAGTTTTCCCTCTCCATGAAAGCCCCACCCTCTGCCTCTCTCACTGGCAGGCACACACCTGGAGTCTATTATTGCCTCATTAAGAGCTGGTATCTATGTGGCGTTCAGGATCTCACTCTTGATGCATTTGGTCGAGTGTGGCTAGGGAACCGGCTAGTCTCTTGGAAGGTTTTAACCTGGAACACTTTTAAAGACGTCTATTGATTGGCTTTTACGTCTCTACTGCAGGCATTTTAAGCAACCTGTTGCCCAGGCCCTGTGGGATGGATAATCTGTTTTGAATGCATGATTAGTGGCTTGTCTTAATGCTGGCGTATTCATTGACTGTGGAGTCAGATCTTGATCTGGGGACTGTATGTTCATGCGTCAGCGTGTCTCCAGAAGCTGCAGATGTACATAATGAAGCTATGGAAATTTGCATGATTGTGTGTATTTGCATGTTGTCCAGCGTCGGCCATATCCCAAAATACACCTGCCACGTTTCCTGACTCCTGAGATTGTATCAGGGGATTCGTTGCCTGCGTCAGTCTGTGCCATCCCTCTTCTGCCTCTCAGCTCTTACACTCCTCTCTCTACGAAACAGTAACTGATCTAAAGTGACAACTTTATAATGACAAATTAATCTCTTTGGAAACAAAACAAAATATCCATATTTCATCGGGCGGCGGTGAGGGTCATTTAGTGTCGCTACATGTTAGAAGGCCTTCACTCTGTCTTTGGCTCCTCGTTCCGCCGAGCTGAATAATTAAAAAAGCCGGGAGACAGAGAGTCGAGGCGCCGTCGCTGTGACTCTTGTCTCTTTTTAAGCTCTGACACCGTGTTGCCGTGTGCCGGTATGTTGGTGTGCTGTCGGGGTGATTCCTCAGTCGGGTTCTAGATGGCATGAGTGTGGGAATGCGGCGATGCTGCCCGGCTTCAGCTTTGCAGGCCAAATGTCTCCACACAGCCTTGGATAAACACGGATGGGCAAATAAAACACACACAGACAGTATGCAGCAGGCAAAGCAGGGAATGTACTCTGGCACACGGACAGCTGGACATATAGAACGCCAATGGCACACACACACACACACACACACACACACACATCTGAAGACACACACACAGACAAATCCTTCGCCACACAGAAACTGCATGTTAAGGTGTGTATTTGGGCAGCCAGACTGATGGCAATCCTGCGCATATGTATTTTTCTGAGTATTTATTTGTGTGCATGTGCCTGTTTCTCTGTGAATGCATATGCATGTGTGTGTGTGTGTGTGTGTGTGTCTGTTGCCAGACGTGGAGAGCAGGAAAAGGAAGAGGCTAGATGGTTGGAGGGGGTGTTTATTTATTCATTACCCAGCGGCCTCGGCGGTTTCAGGGGGACATGGCAACACTTGGCCTGGGCCCTTTAGCGCTGGTCTCTCTGTGGCCTGCCTTGGCCCTGCCAAAGCCTTCAGCTCTCACCTCCTCGCCTCTCCTCTATTCCTCATGCTTTTTATTCTTGTTTTTTTTTTTTTTGCACATCCTGCTCAGTCTTTCACTTTTCTACTCTCTTGCGCCAGTTTGCATGTTAGCAATTATTTCTTTCTGTCTTTCTGTGAGCTGCAAAACATAAGACTTTCATGTAAAGCCTAAATCACAAAGTGAGGCTGCAACTGAGAGATCAAATTTTCAACCATTTTGCCCAAATGACTGACTTTTGCTGAGTTTGTATTTGGATCCAGCCCTTGCGCATCGCCATGCCCACATCTTTTTAATTATGTGGTTATTCCTGAGGCCTGGAATTGCTATTATTTTCCGGGGTAGATTAGACTGGAATCTGTGGAAGGTGCCTGAAGGGCTGTGATGTTACAGCAAGCTAAATATGGCGGTTTCTTCTGTTCTCAAAATGTTACAGCATTTATAAAAGACAAACAATTAGCCAGTCTAAAAGTTGTTGTTGTGACAGTTTGGTTTAATGCTGACCAATGGTTTTGGCCCATAGGACGGACAGTCGGTGACTTGGCCAGAAACGATGAACGATGCAGTAAAGAACACAGTCAGCGATGTTTTGTACAGCCCAGATTATTTCGCAGAGGTTCATTCTTATCGTTAGGCGACTCCTCACACTCTGCTCCTCACCTCCTGATGCTTCTCCAAACTGTCTGTGCTGGTGCATCGCTTATGAGCCATCATGTAAACTTACAGTTTGGATGGATAACACTGAGAGCAGAGAGATAGATGGCTTGATTTGGCTTGAGGGGAGGTGTGTGTGTGTGTGGGTGCGTGCTCATAGCGTCACCTTCCAGTGATGCCAATCAGCAACTGTCTCAGGGACACACAACTCTTTCAGGAGAGGGCATGCACAAACACACACACTTAGAACTTCTACATGAACTTCTAACCTTAACCCTTAACCCAGATTGTAATCCCAAATGAGCCTCTTGAGGAAGCAAAATGCCTTTTTTTCATGAAAATGTCCTCACTCCAAAGATGAAAAGCTCAAACTGTTTCTCACAGGAGAAGCAAAACAAGGAAAAACGCAGAAACAAAGTGAAAAATAGACAAACATGCTAATATACACAGATTATAGAAATATATTGGAGAGACACACACAGTATCCACCCCCTAACGGCAACTCATGCTGGGCAGCTCACACGACCTGACAGGGCTAATCTCCCACAACAGTAGGAGACCATCGATTCCTTAAACAAAAGAACTGAGTCGGCCGCAGATCTTGCTCCTGACCCCTCTCGCTCAGCTCTCCCCGAGCTCGTGTTCAAACCCCAACTCGATCAATGGCCATGCCGGGCTGATCAATCTCTCAGGCTTTGGGGTGTCAGATGCAATATGGCATTGCTTTTTGCCGGGTGGCGTGAAGGAGCCCTGGCCTGACTGATGTTTCAAAGCGCCTCTTCATCAGCAGAGCCATTCAAATCGAGATTCAGATGGGTCTGAGGTGATGAGAGGGGCTGATGGGATGGGATCTGCCGTCTTTGAGGAGGCGCGCTAACTCGAGCTTGTTTGATTGGTACTGTCAACTTTGATTGGTTGTTCGTTCCTCACTGAGCTAGTTTCGGGAATTTTGAAGATGTAACCTGTAAAATGATCATTTTTCTGTTTTTTTTTTTGTTTCTTTTTGACAACTTCAGTGCTAAGCGGTCACTGCTGTGGTGTTTCTTCACTGCTCTACCAGAGATCACCTACCAAACAGTGTGGGCGGTACTGTGACAGCTCTCTCCTTGGATTTTCTGTTGGAGTCTGAGTTTGTTTCTCTGTCCGTTCAGCCATGGTGGCTATCACTGTGCAGCTACCCAGTTCTGTTTATTCCACACTAACCACTGTTGTTGATGCAGGAAATGTAAAATGCACCGCTGCCTGTAAGGGATGTTTAGAATGGCAAATGTAAAAACTCTTGTGAAACTGCCACAGGTTAAATCAGGGGGTTCTCAAAGCCTGAGACCGGGGGCCTCCGCGTAAACAAACCTTACAAAACGGTGCCCCCACAGCCTCACTTTATCTGCTGAATGACTGCGAGCAAACAGCAGTTACATGAGATGGAAATTAAATATCTGCTATAGCCTGGTGATACTGTTAAACATAACCTGAAACCGCACAAAAATACAAAAAGCATCTATTATTTTTTCTGAAAAACAGTAAAACAGTTGTAGAAACCCTTTATGATTTTTTTCCCTCTGTCTTTCAGCCTTCCCTCAAAGTGTATGGCCCGCCTCCCGCTTTGAAAACCTGGGTTAAATCATCATTGTGTTTTTATCAAATAGCAAAATAGAATTGAAAAAAAAAATGACACTTATTTATATGAAAATGTAACAGCAGAGTGCCTCTCAGAAACCAGTACATTTGTTCGTTCTAATGTAGTAAATAAATCAGTATTTGTGAACATGAACAGCACAGAACACTATTTGTTCTTACGTTAAATCTTGTCATATTTTTCATGAGACTTGTACTGTCGTAAATAATCAGACAAGGCATATAATCAAAATTTGGGTGTTTGATGGGAATTTGAGATGTTGCACCGCTACAGACGAGGGGGAACCCCACACACCAACACACACGCTGGTCAGGCCCACAGCCTGCAGTGAGGTGAGGGTGGTGTGTGCAGGTCTGGCCCAGGGGGACCCTGGTCCCGCCCACTCCCCTGTCTTCCCCTGGAGCTGCACATACACACATTACACACACCTGAACAGGCAACAGGGTCACACTCCAACACACACACACACACACACACACAGTCTTGAATGGATTTATCACACAGCCTCCATTGTCCACAACTCACTCTTCATTACAGCTGCACTCATATTTAGCTGTGGTGTAATGAGAAGTGTGCTTCATAGCCAAATCACCTCGGTCTCTGCTAATTTGTTTTTCTTAGACGATTATATGAAAGACTTGACACATGCTTCAGGAGAGGTGGATGGAGAGTTGATGTCACATTTACCTCTGTAAAGCTTGAGCAAGATAACATGAACTTTGTACTATACTTGAGTTTCTTTAGGATTATGTTTGCTCAAGATGAATTAAGAGTGATAAATTAAGTCAATGTAATGTGTGGAATTATGCATTTCTTTTGAACTTGTTTTATATTGCAAACGTGGGTCAAATTATAGTTTGTCAATCACAGAAAAGTATGATGCGGAGCTAGACTGATTTTCAAATAAAGTGTAGGCAATATTTGTATAAACTTTCTGCAAACCATGCCGCATATTGACCTATATACTGCACCTATCTCATAAACAATGCAAATCATGAAAACTACAGTAACGCAGAGCATGGAATAATGCACAAATCTGATCCGAGTCCGCAATATTGCACCACAAGTGCAGCGGGAAGTCAGACTGAAAATCAGTGTCACTGTGTGTTTGCCAAACACACCATTAAAGAGCAGATAAAGTATTTATTAGGTCCAATTAGAGCTGTGGAGGCTTTAATAATGCCTCACTCCCTGGTCAGCAGCTCACCATCAAATTTTATGATGTTACTATCACTGTAAAATGTTTGGAATCACACTTCTGCTTTTTATTTTATACATTTTTATCTTCCAAGCTGTTTTAAAATAAAATATTGACACTGACAAATTAACACTTTCCGTCTTTAGGCACTTAACCCAAGGTCAAAATTTGCTTTTAACCACACAGCAACCAAAGTTATCATTTTTCTTAAGACAAAGGGAAAAAGACAAAGAGAAAACAACACAAAATAGAGGCCCTTAAAAGAGAAATGAGGGGAAAAAAAACACAAAAGTATGAAAATTTAATTGAAAAATAAAAACGATGTTATCCCGTAAAAACATTTTAAATGGGCTTGGTAGGACTGCGTATGGCGGGTAGCCGCACAATGTACCTAAGGCACTGCAAAGTGTTAACATGAAAAACACATCAGAGGGGAGAGAGGAGGGGAGGGGGCACACGCATGGAAATGCAGACATGCAGCCGATCCTCCTCGTTTTGTAATCAGCGTGCACGAGCTCTGCAGCACTGCGCTCCGTGTGCACCGTCATGTGAACACGTGCTCTGGAGGCTGCGGGTTGCACAGTTTCTCCAGTTGTTGATCCCCAAGAAAGATAAACCACAGAGTAAATTCCACATGTGGACAGGGCTTTGTGTGTATTCTGTATGTGCAGTCTATCATGCACACCTCAGTTTGTTGTTTTGCAGGATAAGGGAAGCGCTTGTGTGATGTATGGGAAGCGGGCGCTGGTGCTCAAAGCTGCACACAGCAAGATGTTTATGTAGAAACAGCAGCCTAAATCAAAAAGTGAGGTTGCAACAGAGAAGAGCATCCAATCTCCACTCATTATGACACTGTAGATTTATTATTATTACATTAAATTCCTGTGGTGGGAATGTACTCTTCTCCACCCACATCAAGCGATGCATCAGAGTGTAGCACAATACAGTGTGTCTCCATCCAGAGCAGTTAGTTTCTCCTCTCATCTTTTCGGCTACGTTCACATTATAGATGTTGATGCTCTGCCTTCGCTGTTTGCGTTCATGTTTGAAAAGCGACCCATTTCCAATCGCACAATGAACAGGCCTCCACCTTGAAACAACATCTTTTTCTCCAGTGTGCCAGTTAAGTCATATATTGCATTTACTGTAGCACCATATAGGCTGCTCTGAAAACATAACACCTGTGTCACATATTGTCAAAAATTCAGATTTGGGCCACTCTCGCCAGCGGGATAAATGTAGCCTAAATAGTGTCCTATTGCATAAAACATCACGGAATAGTGAGTTATCTCTCGCTGCAATTTGGAGACGCCAACATTATTGTATTGCTGTTAGAATCTGGATGGCATCAGTAAATATCATCCTAGATAGTCTATTCCACAACATTAACACACTGCTTTTCTTTTGAGTTATGTCGACTAATGGACCCTGTAAGTTAAATTTACACCCGAACTTGGATTCCATATAATTCTTAGTTGATATCCAAATAAATTCTTAGCTTTTGCTGCAAAGATTGCCAACACTCAATCAGAGGCAGGTAAACTGTCATTAATATAAAGAAACATTAAACTGACTTTCAAATACTTTCCTCTGATTTATATCACTTACACTTTTGTTTCACATGGCACCTAAGGCTTAAACAAACCATAAAAAGATGAATAATGAACTGATTATCGCCCCGGTTTGAATACTGAACAATTTGCAAAATGCAGGACCGGAAAAGTGAATTAGAAATGCTCAATCAACTTTCCCTGGATAAATAAAGGTAAAAAAAAACTGTCTGCGTCTCTGTGCCAAACAGCAGTCATGATGATGTGTTTTCCCTTTTTGGTTTTATTGGAAGAGAATAGTTCCAAAGACACTTTTTAATTTCCCGTTTGGTGAAGCAAACAAAGTTAAGACTTGTCAGGCCCTTGACGAGTCTTTAATTGGAGATATAAAATGCCCGGAGCAAAGTTTTAACATAAAGGTGTGTTTGTTTGTGGGTTGGAGGTTGAAGGTGTCTGTGTGTGTGTGTGTGTGAGCCTGTGTGTGTGTGTACATGTCTGCTTGTCTTCAGCACGCACACACACACACACACACACACACATGCACACTTTTCCTTCATCCTTTGAAGATGAAGGGAAAGGGCATGTTTGTTTTGCATATGCCGGATTCCCGGATTCTTCCGCCACTGTGGAATGACTGAGGCGAAGCGAAGAAAGAGAAGAGAAAAGAGAGAGAGGGAGAGAAAACTGGTGGAAGAATTAGCTGGTTAAATATCTCAGGGACTTTCCCGTCTTTCTCTCCTCTGAGTGTTTACATCAAACCCTTCTAAGTATCAAACTTGCAAGGAAGCCACACAGGACCCGCAATCATGCAGTGACACTGACAGGAATGCCCTAAAACTATTAGCGCTCTCTCTTTCTCTCTCTCTCTCTCCTTCTGTCTCTTGCTTCTCTCTCTTGCTTGCACACACACACACACACACACACACACAGTACATCTGAGAAGAATAGTGGTAAACACAGGCGGATGTCTGCGCAGACACACTCGGATGCACCTATAGGAGTAAACACACACACACACACACACACAGACACCCCTTTCAAACAACATTTCATACAACTTGCTCGCTGCGGTCTGTTCCACGAGCAGCAGAGTAACTAGCGATCTGTTGCGCAGTCAATCCATTATAAGTCAAATACGTCAAACCGATATGAACTCTGGTGACCTCTCATTAAAAGCTCTGGCCGCGGCGGCACTGTCAGCCGCTGAGGTCATACCCACCCTTAACCCAGGCTCTGAGCTCAGATTACAGCACCTCTCGCTCGACCCATCACCATTACAAGATCAAGGAATATCTGATCCAGAACCTGTGGCTAATAGCCACCTCGACCCGCTTGGCTCTGGACGCATAATGGAATGAGCGCTGCTGCGGACTTACTGCCGTTTGGCCCGGGGCTGTAATCAATTTCCCCTGGTGAGAGGCAGAGCCACAGAGTTCACTGTTTGCAGGGTTTGATAAGGGGGAGCCGAGCAGGGACCTTTAGTTTGGCCTAATGTCAGGTTCACGATCAGATAAACAACCTGATTCCATCTCGCCGCTGTGGAGAGGAGACGACCGCGGCTGCACTCAGTGGAATTCCTGCTTCACCCAAAGGGAGTGGGGGGGCGGTACAGTGCATGTGTGTGTGTGTGTGTGTACGAGATATGTGTGTATATCTGTGAATAGGTCCCGGAATGTGTGATTAATCATTGGCTGTGTTTCTGTGTAAGAGTGCGTTGATAATCTTTGTGTATTCATGTAAAAGTGAATGTGTGTGTGACCGTGCATGTGCACTGAGTAATTCATTAAAGTGCAACATGCAGCGCTCTTAAATATCAATATATCATCGCCACAATAATAGATGCTACTTTGATGTAATTACTGTAAACAAATGAGACCACGATCGAGATGACTAGCAACCACAATCCTGTGCCGGTGGTACCGTTGGTGCTAGCATGAGACCACATGTCCTATGAAGCCTGTTGTTCTCTGTCATGAAGAAAACAAGAGTCTTCTGAAGAGGACGTCACAGTGTAAGAAGCCGTGTGTTGGCAGGTGGAGACCGCCGATCTTCTCGGTTTTTCTTTGTTTACAGTAATTAGATTGATGTCTGATGCCACACACAACACCTTGAACCATGCGAAAATTTCAAAAGCCCGATTGAAATACGACCGCGAGCGCACACAAGCCCACACACATGCACAACACACATACTGCACGCCCTGAAGTACAGTCAAAACGCACACACAAACACATGCTGGTGTTGCTCTGTGGCCATTTTTTTCCTCTTTTACTTTACTGAAGACAATAAAAAATGTTGGACGGGATTGTTTTTTCAGCGGCCTTTCACTCCTTCTACCATCTTTGATAGCTTTAGCTCCGTTTGCTCAGGAAAAACAGCGCCCTCTTCCTGTTTTGTGCCGTAAAGCAGCAGATTTCCCTCCAAATCTGACTCGGTACAGTGCAGATTAAAGGCCAGCGGAGGCTGACAAGCTCACTGATGACCTTGTTTGTGATAATTATACAGATCCTTCCAAATGAATGTGGTTGTGATTTATTCATGTTCAAATAAATGTTACATGAAGCCCATTTAACTTAAATTAAAGGTTGAAAGTTTAAAACCTCTGGTCCATTATAATTCATTTCCACCATTACAGCAATAAGCATGTTGTGCTCTTTGCACGCTGGGTGACAGCTAACAGGAGCTCTGCTTTATAACATATTCTGAGAATGAGCTTTTTACCAACTACATGACACACACACACACACACACGGATGCTTGCTTAATCCTTACACCAGTTTTGTTAAAGTGCCTGTGCAATACTTACATCATTTGGAACGCAGCAGTGGAACAATGTGCTCATTTGGGCCAGAATTTTACAACAAATGGCACAATTTTAACTGAGAGCCACATCTTGTGATGGTTTTGAATCTGTTTTTTCAAGGTGTCATATGCCTGTTGTCGTGTTACCATGGCGCTCTGAATGTCTTCCAGCATGAACTACAGGTCAAGTAAACCGTAATGGAGTTTGTCCAATACTCTCATCCTTTAATCTCGCCCGTACTTGCCCCTTTTAATTGCCTGAACTACTTCAACTGCTAAAGTCTCAACCTGTTCACATTAGATGAGCTCTGTTTGTGTTCCGATAACCTCTCTCTGGCGGCTTCTCAACGGGAAAGCTGATGAGAGGGTATATTAAGGTTGTTAAACAGTTGAAGAGGGCTGGGGGGCCTCTGGGAGCCCAAAGAGACAGGAGCCTTTATTGGAAATGTAATTTTTGTTTGTCTGCAATTACCTCCCCGCTCATTTGTTTTACAGACGTTGTTGTTATAGCGAGGGGAGAGTACAGCGGATTCTCCTTAGGATTGCTCTTCTGAGAGGCTGCAGTTTATTACAAATGGGAAAGCTTTCATTGCAGATTGCCCCAGTGCTGTTTAGAGGTACGTGACCCGTCTCAGGCATACAGGGGTCGGATCTTCGGGGTAGGATTTACTCACAAAGTACGGAGAAGAAGTTGATTGTTTGTATGCACGGGTGTGTGTGAGTGTGTGGACACGCACATATGAAATGGATGCATGGATATTATGTTTGTAAATGAGCAACAAAGAGCTAGAAAGTGGAAGCGGGTTAGATTGCATGAAATGTAGTCAGTAGAAAATATTGTAAACTATGTGTAGAGGGCGCCTACATATATTTACCGAGACATTTCTATCTCTCCGTGCTAAGGTACTGTAATTTTAGCCAAGGTAGATACAATTGCAAATCAAAAACATGCATGCCACGTCATAAAAGGCATTTTTCCAGTTTGGTATAAAATGGTACCTGTTGTTCATTACTTAAATTTGCCAAGGCTGGATTAAAGTGAGGGCCATTTAGACGTAATGGGCAAAAAACAGGAAATTAGCACATCATTTTATGGTTGAGTGAATTTGGTTCTCATCATCAGCGCAAAATACTAATAGATTATGTGCTTATTCCATGTTTTTTTTTTTTTTTTTTGCCAGTAACCGTCCTCATGTCAGTCCACCCACAGCAGTTTTGCAGAGTGCACCTCTAGCATGAAAAAACAGCTGATTATTACCGTGAACATGTCTCAAATTGGCTAGAAATGTCAGTCACATTAAGTAGTCTGTTTTAGCTCCTTAACAGATGTCAGTGTATCAAAGTATTTCATACGATTCAAATGTTGGACATCTCACGCTGAACTCCTTAACTAGCGAACAAAATATAAAATCAGACACATTTATATACCTTGTAAATGCTCCCATGATGCAAATTTGGTACCAATACATGTGCTAAGAACCAGCAGCCACTGAAGCCTAACAATATGCACAAAGTGAAGTGAAGTTTTTTTTTTATTTTTTATTGTAAGACAGTATATACACGCTAGCCAGCTAGTAACATCTAATCGTTTTAAAATCCGGGCTTCAATCCTTGATGTAAACCCCAATATAGCCACGTATACTTGTATTCCCATCTGCCTATGCAATTTTAAAACAAATAAAGAGACAAAAGGCTCGCAGCGAAGACATAAATAAAGACCAAAATGAAAAAAGCAGACTGCACACACTTTGTACATGCACTAACCTTGTACGTTTACGACCGGCATGTGCCTTTTTAGTGCAGCCCCCTCCCCGTCCCCATAAGACACTGGAGCTGCACCCTGGGAGCATCCAGAGACTATGTGCTCCTACATTTTCATTTTGCGTCACTGAACACATGCAAGCCATCTAGTATGAGCTAATCACTTTATCATCAGGGCGAAATTCCTTGATGAGGTCCCTGACCCCCGACCTCTGCCCTTATAACAGAGCCGGCCAGCTCTAGCCATTAGTCTGCCCCACACTGGCAGGCACCATTATCGCCCGGCGGACGAGTGCGGGCTGGAGTGGGAGGAGTGGCGGGGTGCATGCAGGGGGGCAGGTAATTTGATTGGTGCAAAATTAGGAACTCTTCTGCTGAGGCATTATGGGAGGGTTCCTGGTGGGTCATTTTAGCTTCACTTCCTCCATATTTCTCAGCTTGATTAAAAATTGATCGGCAACGGCAATGTGAATATATTATTGAGGCCATTATTCACCCCTGACAGATAATTGGATGGTACACACAACTCTATTTTCTTTGGGGGCAATGCCATTGCTTGTGTGGCTCTGTATGTGTGTCTATGCATTTGTGTGTGTGTGTGTGTGTGAGAGAGAGAGAGGGAGACAGAGAGAGAGAGAGAGAGAGTGTGTGGGCGACTCTATTGGGTGAATAGATGGTTTCGCTGGAGCCTTTTCTTCTTTTTTTTTTACTGTAAGCCAATCAATCATTTTCTCTCTTCCTCTTTCTCTCCATCCCTTCACCATTCCATCTCTACCTTTACTGTCTGCAGCCACATATGATGGATATATTATTGAAACGTCATGCAAAGCATAAAATCACTTTTATGGTAATCATTCATAACCTATTCTCATAAAAGTTTTGAATATTACCATGAAATACATTGTTAGATAAAACCAACATAGCTTCGGATTTGCCTTTTTGTTTGTGCTCGTGCTATATCTCGCGTTCACTTATTACCCAAGATTGAATTTTGGTCTAAAAAAGCACTAATGCTGTGGAGAATGTGTGTGCGAGTAAGCCAGTGTGATAGCAGTCAGCTAGCATGGCCGTAGGCACACACGGAGATTGGAATGAGCCAAACACAATGTCTGCTCGGTGGCTAATGCTATTTGCTATTTGCCCAGGGCTTAGCTTGCTGCCATTTTCACGCCTTCTTAGTATGTTAAACTGTATGAAGAGGAGACGGCTCGCACGGCATGGTATGGATCCGTGCGCGCTTGTCATGGTTTGCAAATGCGGTATGTTGTCTGTGGCGTGTTGCCTTAAATGGCTACTTGACATCAGCTGGGTTTCCATCCGTGTGTTTCTGTGCACGGTTTGAAGTATTGCATGACAAAAATGGCTGATGGAAACGGCAAAATTTGAAAAACACATGGCCAATACTAGTCAACGTGAAAGAGTGCCAAATCAGAACAAATCACTCAATTATGACCTTTCCATTTTCCTCTCATACATGGTCAAGGTGACTGGTTTTGTTTTGGTCCATTCAGGTCTAGGCATGTATAGGTAGGTAAGGTAAACATTTCACTTGTTCCTGCTGCAAAACATTTATTACAGTACCAATTTGAGAAAACACTGAGCTCAGCATCACCAAAGCTTGATATAAACTTAACCACTTAGCCTCCTCATGCAACTCCTTTTTGACCGTGTTCATGTGGTGTCTTATTGGTAACTCTTCACTGCAACAACAGCAGTAGAGGAGGTTCAGACCTCAACTTTGCCTCTTTACATTTCCTGCACAGATCTCACAAAAGTTTGCTGCAAGAACATCTGGGTTTGTCAGATTAAGTGTGGATGTGAAGATAAATCCATATAATTTCCAAAATGTTAAAATTACCTGGACGTTACTGACCATTCCTTCAAATTTACAGCACAGATCTAATCAAATCTGCTTCAAAAAGGAAAAAAAAACAAAAACAAATCGAGACCGTTCAACACCAAGATAGGGCAGCTGAGTCTATTTCAAGATCAAGGCATTTCATGGGTGGAATATACAAAATGTTGCGTGGCTGGATTTCAGGTGCCGGTCTTGATCCACTGGATGGAGAAAATGCAGTTCAGCCATTGCAACACTGGAACCATAACAATGGAAGTGTGCGCACATCTGGACTTGGAGACCAAAGTTGAGTCTCGCCGCTCTGGTCATTTCACCAAACCTTGCTCCACAGAGAGAGAGAGAGAGAGAGAGGAGCAGTCCTCGCCGAGCACCACCGCCATGTGAAAAATCTAATTAGTGGCTATGATCTCACTGAGGGCAACGCTTCTTAGGAAATGACATATGACTGTAACATGACTTCAGACATGTTAACACCCACAGCGTTGTGTCGGCTCCAGTCTAGTCCAGTTTTATGGACTAGTAACTTGTGCTCGGCTCTTGGTCGCGCTTCTCTTTCTTCCCCTTTCTCTTCATCGCTCTCTCACGCTTTTTCTCTGTAACTCTATATGGTTCATTCTTCTCTCCTCCCTTCTCCAGTCATAACTTTAATGGAATGGCACTTCTTCTGTATCACTCTCTAATCCTCTCTCTCTCTCTCTCTCTCTCCCACTCTCTGTGTGTGTGTTCATGTGGGGAAAAACACTGCTTTCCCCTCACAAAGGAGCTTCTCCTGAGTGGAAATTACCGGCGGAGATTAATAACGACATTAGGCAGTAATGATGCCGCGCCGAATGAAATATTTATTAAAGATCCCTCTGCTAGCAATTAGCATGGCATGTAATCGTTCAGCACAAGAAATCAAGATGAT
>OMLB01061568.1:0-17954 GCA_900302555.1 Myripristis jacobus
TACTTAATGTTCATTACCTGTTACTTAATGTTTATTACGGCATTAACTAACGTTAATTGTTGTACTCTTATTGTAAAGTGTTACCCAATCATTCACTCATATGACATAGAGACAAACAAAGATACACTCTCTTTGATACCAGCCATTGACAGTATTATGGATGTATTGAATTTTTTTCTCATGATGAGTGACTGATTATAATTATTCTATTGTTTTCACAAAAATGTAAATGACAGTAATGACAGTATGGACTGGGCATCCAGATGAAATATACACATATGCACTTACTCAAGGAAAAAAAATACATAGGAATACGTAGAAAAATATGTGTGTAAACAAAGTGTGTGGTCATGGTAGCAAAAATGATTTGGAGACAGCATGCAGTTACAGTTACAGAAATAATTTACTGTATGATAAACTAAAGAAAATACACTTACAGAATTGAACTGAATTGAATTGAATGAAGTAATGCTATTGGTAGAGGAGGTCCGGCAACAAGAGGGGGCAGAGAGATGCACAAAGGCAGTTTCACAGTCCAAACAAGGCCAATGGACTACCTGGGAAAATCTGGAACAACGTAAACTCACTTGGAGGGATGTTTAAGAGATGGAAGGAAGCCGAATCAGCTTCATCATCAGAGCCACTTATGATGTTCTTCCCACACCCAAGAACCTAAGCCAGTGGGTTGGAGAAGATCCCTCATGTGCTCTCTGCCAAACTCCAGCATCATTAAGACACATCCTCACTGCCTGCAAAACCAGCCTGTTTCAGGGCCGCTACACCTGGAGGCACAATCAGGTCCTACGGCACCTGGCAATCATTCTGGAGAGGAGAGTTACAACCAACGCCCTCCCTCCCCTAGTGCCTGGACTTCAAAGCACCACCCCCTTCGTGAAAGCAGGACAACTTCCTGGGAAAATATCTGCAAGAGTGGAAACACCCCTCCTGGTCACAGCCCGAGACTGGAAAATGAAAGTCGACCTGGATCAGAAACTCATCTTTCCTCCAGAGATTATGACAACTAATCTCAGGCCAGACCTGATCTTGTGGTCAACCTTGGAGAAGCTCCTGTACATCGTGGAACTAACAGTCCCATGGGAGTCTGCAGTCGATGAAGCCTATGAACGTAAAAGCCTGAAGTACATGGACATAGCAGCTGAGACAGAGCTGCGTGGCTGGAGGACACAGGTGCTCCCAGTAGAGGTTGGATGTAGCCAAATCTACAACAAGGCTCTGAAGAGCATGGGGGTCCGGGGCCAGGCTCTCCGATAAGCACTGAAATCACTTTCAGACGCTGCAGAGTGAGCCAGCAACTGGCTTCAGATGAAGAGAAAGGACCCCGTTTGGGCAGCTAGATGTCAAACATGAGAGTCAAAAGCAGAGGGGGCACACCTGGGATGCCATGTGTCGAAACTCAAATGAAGGAGGGTGCCCACCAGATGACCCCAATGAAGCATTTGCCCCTCACGCAAGTTGCTGGATAATACATCAGGTATGAAGTGATTGCCCCCTCCCCACTCACGATACAAACATCAGTTAGGTGCTGATTATTGTTAGGGATTGTAACAACAAGTCCTACGAGCCAAACTGATTTAAAATAACACCATAAGTATGTTCATTTATTTAAAAAAAAATAAAAAGATGTATGTGGTACTGTCCATTTAATTATCTACTGGAGGGATTTTATCTATTTACTTTAACTGTATACTTTTTCCTTCTTTGTAGGGCTGTGAGTCATTCTGCCTCTGTAAATTTCACACTTTGGTCTGGGTTAGGGTCATTGGCGATCAGTGCATGCTGGAACATGTCAACACCAAATGAACTGTTTACCAAATGAAGCAGCGAATGTCTGAAAATATCCCAAATGGACTGTGTGGTGGATCAAACTATTGTTTGAGTATTTCAGCGCATTTCAGTGTTCACCCATCATACAGACCAGTATACCTGTGAGGCCATTTTTGAACTATGAATCCTACAGGAAAGGAGATTTGCTGATACTAAACTTGGGCTTTAGCCAGACATTTCTCCAGACATCGAACACAGCCTTGATATTCTGCTTGGTGAGTCACAAGGGATCTTCCCACTATTACTGCTATTGTTAATATTTCTGGTGATTTCATTGTCAATATATAATTAGCAAGCATATTGATGCTACTAATGATAAATATGATTAGACTCAGAGAGATGTACAGCCCATGTTTGAGACAGTTTGAACACAAAAAGCAGTAATAATTCACACATTGTGGACAAAGAAATAGGTCTACTGAGCTAAAAGATGGACATATAGCCTAAATTCAGTAATACACACTGTTATGGCATCCTTAGACAAACTCAGGCTCTACCAGGCTGGTCAATAAGCACAGCTCCACCATACCCACACACACGCCCACACAACTGCAGCCCTGTGAAGCAGTAGACCCATCTGCTCAGTAGAGCCCTCTGAGAAACCACAGCATGCCAAATTTCACAGAAAACAGCAACAGCATATCAAAACACAAACATAACATAACCATCCCACGAGCCACTGTCACATTTAACCATCTGACACCTTAACTTGTGGAAACACAGAATTCCCATTATTTTGAAAATCACTACTTTGCCCTATGAAGATGCATTTTTTGTAGGAAAGAGCAAACATGTTTAACAATAAATGAGTAAGTAAAAGACATAACATAAATGACAATGTGAACAAGTGGAATCATTTAGATGAGAGCTTGCACTTTCAAAAATATTACTCATTCTACTGGCCCACAGTCCTGGACTTTATTCCTTTTTGGGAGAATTGTGGCCAGTTTACTCAGGCCAAACAAAGTTAAGCAACTCAATTTTGCCCTGTACCTCAGAGTGCACTGGCCCCAGAATGTACAGCCTCCCAGAAATTACACTCTTCAGTTTTCAGAAGAGCTGAGACACAGCTCATTTTGGCTGACAATAAGAGGAGCTCATCCCATTGCTTAGCCTGCAAGATTTTTCTCCCCTCACAACATGCTGAAAGGTCACCATACTGGACAGCCTCCACCCCTCGACTGCACCTTGCAATCTTATCCATCAAACTCACAAACAGAACTGGGGACAGTGACAGCCTTGGCGTGGTCAAACACACACTGGGAATGAGCTTGGCTTCATTTCAAGAGGGTGAACACAGCTCTCACCGCGGTTATACAGGGGACTGAATGGCTCACAGCAGTAAACCTGGCACCCTGTACTCCTGCAGCGCCCTCCACAGGAGACAATGGGGGAAGGCAAGAGAAGGCTTGTGCCCTTCTTGAGAGCTTTCTCCAGATCCACAAAGCACATGTGGACTGGATGATGACCTCCGATGATCCCTCTAGTATCCATGCTAGGGTAAAGAGTTGGTCCACAGTTCCATTACCAGGATGGAATGGTTTAATAGTGGTGAATGGAGCCTCCTGAATCTGAGGTTTGACAGTCATTAAGAGTCTCTTTTCCTCTTCTTTTCCCCTTTATCTCTGTCTTCTCTTTTGTTGTTTGCTCCTTTTGACTCTTTTTCTATCCTTTTTTTTTTCTTTAACCTTACAGCACTTGGTATTCCCAGGCGGGTTCCCATCCAAAAACTAACCAGGCCCGACCCTGCTTAGGTTCTGAGATCAGATGATATCTGGTGATGCCAGGGTGGTTTGGCTGTAAGCCTTTCCAACATCCTGACATAAGATTTACCTGTTAGGCTGAGCACTGTGATAGCTCGATGGTTGGAGTACACTCTCCCGTCCCCCTTTATAAAAATGGGAAGTTTCACCCCTGTCCGTCATTCCACAGGCACTGTCTTTGGCCCCCGTCACCGCTGAGAACAGTCTGGACAAGGCCCTGCCTGCCCCTACTGAGTCACTTGATGGTTTGCCAGAACCTCTTTGAGGCCAAATGAAAGTCTTTCTTCATGGCTTCCCTCACCCATTACTACCACCAGAGACCTTTACTCCCTCAGTAAAGATGGGTTCATGTGTGTGGGAAAGTTGCTTTGAAACCTAACATCTACTGTATAGCCTGGTGGAAAAAAGTACATGGATCAAATGAAGGGATCAGGGATCAGGAAGACTAACGTTCAACCAAAGGGCCAAGACTCTGTAATCAGTGAAAAGAGTGTCCAAAATACACTGGATAACTCGTTACCACCTCCATATAGATAGATACTAAACAGGCCCAAAGTGGTTAAGAGCTGACATCAGATTGACTTTCTTGACATGGGAAAATGGAAGATTAGACATGGTCATGTCACATACAGTTATAGACTGACGACAGTTGATGTTATTAAAAGGCAAACAGGGTGTAGGGATTGTAAATATCTTGGAAATATCTATTATGAACATTGTTCACCTCAGGTTTATCAAAATGATCCAGAAAGACATTTTAGCAGTAGAAGCAGTAGAAGAAGATCTGGTAAGCAATGGAATGCAAAGAAGATGATGTACGATCTTGTGAATTTTCAGCAGATGAATTGACTGGGTTAAGCATTTTCCAATTTACTGCAGAATCATGACGACCCCTAAGATGTTTTAAACTGGATGTCTCCCCTTGGAGTATACTATGCAAGGAAAAGTAATGGGATATCATGTCCCTCAGTAACTTGTCCATCTTGTCCATCCTCCGAACCAGTTTGGCCTTCATGGGCGTTGGAATGGGGCTACAGTATTTCAAAATCTAGCTTTATGGAATTGGTAATTCTTGAAGCTATTCAATGTTTTTGTTTTTTTTTACATTTCTTTGTGGGCATGGGTGTGTCTTGCACTGGTGTGGGCGTCTCTCAGAGGGGCAGTTGAGGAGTCTGCAAGAGGCAGTTGGATACTCTTAAATGATGAGGATTATAGCTACTGCCTAGAGTATTTCTATTTCTACAAGTTTGTCTCAGAGGGAGGATGTATTGTAGATCATTTCTAAAAATCCTCAACATAAAGCTTTTTATTCCATATATTGCAGTCTCCTCATTTAAAATATCTCCATCTTGACAAATCAAATTGTCATATTGATTCTTGTTGTTCCTGAAATAGGTGAAAATATCTGCCAGTGGGATGGGATAATTCCTTTTCTCCACCCAGAGAACTCCTTGACTGACTTCTCCACAGGGAATGTCAGCTCTGGGTCCCACTCTGACGATGAGGACTCAGATCAGATGGGCCAAGCCTGTTTGTCCAGTGATGAACAATCCAGTCAGCAAGTGATGAACTGTCTGAGTGAACCTGTGGTGAAAACCTCTGGTGTCAGCAATGCACAATTTCCTACTCCTGCTGACTCTACCACTGGTGAGAGCTGTTCTGCCCCACAATGAAATTTCCCAGAGAATTGAGCTGTAAAAATGTATTTTCAAATATATATATTTTTGTCCAGACTAATGTGTTTTAGACTGACTATACGTATTAATTTGTACATATTAATAAAAGTGTAGGCCCACCTGGGTGTCTTGGATATGGGCACAGTGCTTTCATTAATTTATATCTTAGCCCACTGTATGAACTACTGGAACTCTCTTCAACTTTAAGAAAGCGTAGACATATTATTATTAGTGGGACCATAGGGCGTGAGGCAATGTCACACAAATGGAACCCAGCCTGGGTCCAGCCCTGATGAGACACAATGAGTTGGTGGGTCATTTCCAGCCACCAGCATGAACACAGTAACACCAGACACACCATGAAGTCATTAAACATTAGACAACTTTAATTGACAAATTCTGTCATATTAAAACACACGTCTATTTTACAGAGCTCAGTTAGCAGCTAAAAACCCAAAACAATGACATCACAGCCGTGAGATGGACGGGAAGCCAGTTCAGGTCAGAATCTAGCTAGGACACATGGAGCAGAGCTGCGTTCAACAAGCTGTTCACTGAGCTGTTTGCAACTCTGTGTGTCTGAAATGAGATGGACAGGACTTTTAACTTTAGAGAGCATGCCCCTACACATGACCATCACAGAAACTGAACTGGATAGAATGGGCATAGGCCTTTGGTTCACGGCAAATCAGATTATTTCCGGGTGGTTCTCATTGCCATGGAAACAGCTGTAGCATTCACAGATATTAATGCATTAGCAGAAGAATTTGTTTACCTTGGCTGATTTAACTTAGACCTGATGCACAGCTAAAAAGAAACATGCTCTGTTTTCACATGAGAATAAATTAAAGCATTCTGAAAATAAACTTATTTGATTCAAACAAAAACATTTGTTTTCCAAGTAGTTGAGCCTTACTTGGTAGATTATTGGTGGCTCTTCCATAACATTATTTACTAACTGTGATAAAAACAATGCAGCTAATTAGGATTAGCTGACAACATCAAACTAGCTAATATTAACATTTACCTGAGATAGGCCATGAATTAGCTTCAAATCATTTTAATGACTTTAGTATAACAACAATAACTTTAATGAACTCTGTGTTATCCTTCCCCCTTTATTGTTGCTGTGAGCTGTGCACACCATGACAGAGAGATCTAGTTGGTTTACTGACAACACAAACCTACAAGCAGCCCAACCTCTACTATGCTCTTTCTACCCACTTCAGTTTCTATGATGACAATGTAATGATTCAGTTGAAGCTTCAATGTTTTATGTAAATGTCATTACCTCAAAGAGTAACCAAACCCTGAATCAAAGTCTGAGTGAAGTCTGACATCTAACTGGCCATCTGCCACTGGCTGATCTTTGGTGCCAGATGTCACCCTCACCACAGTACAAGTGGTGATATCATCTGGCACCAAAGAGAAGTGAGTTGCAGATGCCCAATTTAGTACCCTGCCTTCCACTATTTAATGTCAGGCTTTACTCTGAGGTGAGTCTGGGGTTAAGTTAGGTTGTGACCACATAGCGTTTTTTGAAAGAAATGAAAGCGCTGCCAAGAGCACTTTGTGCTGTTGGCTCCAATGATGAAGTTGATGCACTGGATCATTGGCGCAGCTGATTTCACTGGTGACCTACATTGTTTACATTTTCAGTAAACACAATTAAAGATGGCTATGAAGAGTTGGACAATGAAGGCCACACTAAATGTTACCAGTTAACATTAACTGGCATTTCTGGCTAGAAAAACAGTAGACTTGATTGTGAAATGCTTACCAGATATTCCCAACAATCTCCCCATCTGGTACCTCTTTGTGTTCGCTGTTGTAGCAGCTATCTTTTAGTGAACATTTCCTGTACTAAGAAAACAAGAGTTTATGCTGGCATTTTCTGCTCTGTCCTCATCTTGTTTGTCTGGTTAGTAAAAAAGCAGCTGACGTCAGAGTGCTTTTTCTGAAAAAAAAAAAATAAAAAATTCAGCTGTATTCAACTTCTAAATGCGCCGGGTCCAGCATTTTTAAGGAGCAGCTGCTTCCCATAGGATTCCGTGTAAAAAGGCAGTGGCAGTTGGACAAAAAATGCTATGTGTTCACAGCCTTACTCTTTAAAGCCGAATATCAGCAATATGGTGCAAAATATGACACTAAAAGGGAAAAAAAACTAATACTGGCCATGGACCTCCTTCTCAGGCTGTTTGCTAACGAATGTAGTACTTTCTAACTGTGTGGTTTTCAAACATACGCCATAATAATGACCTGCAAGTCTGCAGATTTTCATGCCAACCAAACACTACAGCAGGTGATTTCACTGCTCACACCTTCAACCAGAGAGGAGGACCTAACAGTGAAAGCAGTCGCTGTAATGTGCTGTTGGAATGAAAACCTGTAGACTCATGAACCTCGATGGTGCATAGTGGAGAACCACTGGGCTAGACTACCAAAACAAACGTTTGCCTATTTTAGCAAACGCTGGCTGTTTCACAATCCAAACCTCTTGTTGAATGCAGCTCTGGTAGAGGAGTTAGGCTGCTCTCTCACTGATCCAAAGCATTTCATCTTGAACTTATCACACAGATCTTGTGCCTATCTAAACAGAGACAAAGCACAAGCCGAGTTTTTTCATGTTTAGACAGCCATGAGAATATCCAATCTGGGCTACAAATCCCAAATCTGATTTTCTGTTCCTGAGTAAACACAACCTTGGAGTGAGAGTGAAAAAAAAGTACAAATCAATTAATTTACAGAGCGGCTCCCTGGCTTACTTGAGATCAGTGGTGATATATTTACAGTGGAACAGTCAGTTGTGGAAAAGGCAGAGAGAAAGCTAATTTGGGAACGGTGGAAACCATGGAAAGATGGAAGAACAATGGAAGAAATCTCTCTCCTCTTCTTCCCTGTCCTCCCAAGGTCTACAAAACTATTCAGGTCAAGACAATGACAAAACGGCCAAGTTTCTTGTGACAAAAATGCTCACTGTGGGACCAGAGCAGTTTTTAGGAGTGAAGACATGATGCCAGGTCAACAACAAAGTATCTTTTCTGCGTTCATGAGAAGTCAGAACTAGGAAATTTTCAATTTTCTTCTAAGTAGGAAGAATCCATATAAATTATCTTCAAATTCATAATTTCTAGTTGGAAACTCGGGAGCTTCCTCAATGATGCTGTCCTGTCATATAACCAAAATATGTAACACAACGATGTTTGTGGTGCAAATACTTGAACAACAATGGTGTAATGAGTCAGAGAAGCACACATGTAGAGAAATAACCCATATTAATTAATACAAATTGTTACAAAAGAATATAAAGCAAACAATATCCTCATAGACATTTTTTCTTCTTCTTCTTGGGTTCTGGAGGTGTGACCCGTATTAAGATGCTGCTGTGATGAAAACAGCCAAAACAAACTTTTTTTTTAACTTCAGGCGTCCATTTTGTTCTGTCCTCAAGCACTTCAATGTTTTGAGGTGGAAAGTAGGAAGTTCCAAGCTGGAAACTTCTTAGGTCCCACTTCTCATGAACACATCATTACGCCTGCAAAGTGGGGCTGAACTTGGAAATTTATAGACCTTGGCAGGAAGTTGGCGTTGGAAAGGGCGGGATCAGGGGCTGGAGGTCAGACGTAGAAGAGTCGTACCCTGGAGGTGCTGACATGAAGTTCATCATCATAGAACTTTGTCTCTATGATCACATTACCACTGGAATAGAGAGAGAGAGAGAAGGGGGTATTAAGTGAGGTATTAAAAGGACAGTTTGAGTGTGAGTTTTGCTCATTTCCTGCATTGCAATTAGGGCTGGGTATCGATTCAGATTTTCCAGATCGATTTGATATTACAAGGTCCCAATTCGATTCGATTCAAGATTCAATTTGATTCGATTCGATATCGATTCAGTCAGGGATATTTCAGTTAAAACACCAATTTTACTTGGATATAAAAAAAATTCTGAGAAATAATGTGTGGCTCCAGAGTTTTAATGAGGCCTCGGAAACCATCGTTTTCAACGGCGCTGTATGGTCGTATGTCCTTGCATATAAAAACAGCAACAGCCTCGGTTATTTTCTGTGCACGTTGAGAGTTTGCTGGTAACTTACGCGCCAATACCTGCTCCAGGTTGGTTTGTTTGAGCCGTGCCGACTGTGTTTCTGGGTGATGTCTCGTTAAACGGTTGTGGAGATTCGTCGTATTTCCACAGTATTTTACCTTCCTGTTGCAAATCTTGCATATCGCTTGTTTTTTTGTCCAACTCGTCGTTTTTCTCATGCTTGTTGTTAAATCCGAAATACATCCAACCTTCAGTGGTGTACTCGCTCCAATCATGTTCTTTGACTGCTGGCAGTAACAACATCTTACGAGATCTCGTGCCATGAACTGCAGCGCTAAATGCTGATCACGCGAGACTAGCTGGGTTGATACCACAGGCTGCTTCTCTGCACCACAGGTCCAAAGAAGAAAAAACTAGTTAAAGTAAAAGATCAATTTTTGGATTTTATGAATCGATATTGAACCATTTAAAGGGAAATCGATTCAAATAGATTCAAATGATTTTTTTTAACCCAGCCCTAATTGCCATGGCCATTCAAATAGGTGAGCACAAGTTGGGGTGGGGGTACCCATGTGCTACCAGCCTGTAATAATTTCTAATTTGTGTCCCCACCGAGCACCAGTTGTGTTTTGGATAAGATGAAGGCACAGACACTGAATGCAGTGGAACGGTCTATCCTATTCAAATCAAAGTTCCAGGAGGTCAGAGCAGCAAACATTTTTATGAGTACCATTCTCCTGTACCGACTTAGTGGAGGTCGCTGACTCACTGTGGCATGAGATTTTGCAGCAAGGACCAAAGCAGAGAAAACCTCAAATTAAGTTTTCACTTATGCCAGCTCCAGGTGGTGGTCTTTTAAAAGTTGCTGCTGGCTTTTCAGCCTCTTAAATGCCAGGTTCTGACATCTCCACAAAGTGAGTAGAAGTGGGTCTTGCTGGTTATTGCTATAGCTGACTAAACCTCCATTTCATCTGGTATCCATTAGCCATTTCAAATTGACAAAGAACTTCACTGACTTTTGGCTTCACTATGACAGTTTGTAAGATTTAAGGGGTTACACTAAGTAAAACATATATATTTAATGATGCTTACAAGCTAGGTCTGCTTATTTACAGATGTTGACTGGAGGAGTACAATATTTCACAATGCTGATGCTAACCTTGTCACCAATGTCAGATCTCAGTTAAATTTTGACGGTTGCCTAAGGGACGAGGGTCCAGCCCTATTCAGTAGTCTGCTTCCAGAGCCGACACTATGCATAGAAGTGAATCACCGCCTCCTGCACAAGCTCTGGCTCCTTCTCAACTTAATGGAATGCAATTCTGCAAGCAGGGGCCCAACAAACTTTAGAGTGCCGGTGGATGTAGGACAAACAAGATGCGATATGGTGCAGGAATGGTCAGATGCATCATCAGTTCCACGCAGATCTCCACATAGATGTGCTCCAGTACAAAGAGATTATAAAAAGTAGCCTTCCACATTTATGAATAATGCAAAATGTCATGTAAAATAACAATATAAATGGTGTGGGGAGGGCATTTTGGCAGCCTACCAGTGCGTCCTAGTTCAAGGTAAGAGGCAGACAATGAATGGATAGATGGATAAAATGTACAATATTACTGAGTGAATGATGAATGTACTGTATTTCTGTCGTGCTTTTCTTACCTACTGACTGCTCACAGATATGCCTCACATTCACCCATTCACACACACCTAACACACCTATGCCTAAATGTGGCTAAATGTATTTGTGGTATGTCAGAAACAAATCTGATCAGTTCATCCTTGAGTCTAAGTGGATGCGTGTGCCAAATTAAGAAATTCCCTCAAGACATTCCTGAGATATTGCATTCATGAGAATGGGACGTACATATGGACAGACAGACAACCCAAAATCATAATGCCTCCAGCCGACGTGGAGCATTTAGGCTTTACACGATCAGGATTTTGGGGCTGATCACCGATCAGTGACTTTAAATAAACTGATCACTGATCACCGATCTGATCACATGAAGGAGCAATATGTCTATTTAAATAACTTGTTTATTTACTGTATATATTTATGTACCGTTTACTGAGTATCAACAAAAGTATTCTCAAGCATTTTTGCCAATGTTTAACAATCTTTGCCATGCCCCAAACTGACAGAGGTACTGTAGTGTTGCACAGATTGCAAATAGCTTGAGTTTTATCTGTCTCAGACACTTTGAAGAAGTCCCACACCACCGACATGTTTGTTTGAATCCGACAGCGAATGATTCAAGATTCAAAAAACTTTATTGTCCGTCACATAGTGACAGGGCTCAAAACTAACATGGCGGTGGTGTGGAACTTCTTCAAAGTAAATGAGACAGATAAAACAATGCAACGGGAGCATCTGCAAAAAGTGTAAACACGACAATGACGTCATTGATCGGATCAGCAAATTAAGATATTACAGCCGATCACACAAACTGCATAAAATGCAAAATATCGGCCGATCCAATATAGCCGATCAGATTGGTGGAAAGTCTATTGGTATCATAGTTGGAGATATAAGAGAATTTTTGACACATTTCAGGTATCAATGCAGCCCCACAGCCGAGTCACTGAGCAGGATGATGAGTGCGCTGGGAACTGTCCCTGGAACAAACAAATCTTTTCATAAGCCTACACTGCCTTGAAGGGCAGACGCTCAGAGAAACCTGAAGGAGAAGAGCTGTGCAAAAGAGCACATTGAGAAACAAGACACATTCCCCACTGTGACACAAATTGATCTGAGAGCTCTCTTATCACTGCTTTGTTTTTCAGCTATCTTTACCCAAAACCTCTCCCAAGCTGTCATTCACAAAAGACACCACTAACTTAAGCATATGTCCTCGGAAAGTAAAAATGATAAAGTGTTTAACTGAGCATACATAATTCTTACACAATCTCAAGCAGGCATGCAAGACTTTTACCAAAGAATGAAAATATTGTCCTAGACCAAAAACAGTATCAACTGCATGCCCCCACCTTCCCCAAAATGTATGAAAGGTCACCTTACCGAATGGGCACTTACGTTCAAGTGGTCCTGCCTCTGGTTCTTACGGATCTTCTCGAGAATAGCCAGATTCTCTTTCTCAATACCATCATCCTCTGACTTCTTCCCATCCACAGGCTCCTCTTCTTTCATTTCATAGTGGTCAAGGTCCTCTATGTCCTGTTGGTCATGTTTTACATTTTAGGCATTTTCTATGATGACACATATTTACAGCTAGAGCTACTAAAAAAGTACAATGACACAATAAGCTTAATTCCTAGCATTCCCAATTATATTTGCAGGGTCGACGCTACAATTTTCAGACAAAAGACAACAAAGATGTTGCTTATTCACTAGAACACTTAGAGAAATGCTACAATGAAAGGACTAACAGTCAGGAGAAAAAGACAGAAGAAACTAATGAGGTGCAAGTATAGGAGGAAGGTAAGGGAAAGGCAGGTTGATTTAGAGGGAAGAGGAAGGAAGTGCCTTGTCATAGCCACATAGTTATTTGAAGAGTGTCACCCTTAACAAATGATGCTCACCAAACCACCATACCACAACATGCAATTTCAACAGTATAATATTCCTCCTTAAAAAGATATGGAGCTAAATTAGGTGAAGAGATACCAAGGTGTGTGTCATTACTAAGGAGCTAACACAATACACTAAGAACAAATGAAAAATATTAGAACAGAGAATACATACCTCCCCCATCTCCTCCTCCTCTTCTTCCTCGGATGTGACCTCGTCTGTTCCATGCTATAAACACAACAAACAAGACACTGAAAAAAGCTGAATAAAGTAGCTTACATGAAACATACTGAGCTGACTGGTTATTTCATCACAGAGACAGCTACATTTTACCACCCCGACCTGTAAAAAGCCTACTGAATTACTTGAAGAACAGCTTAGTGTAAATCATTAAGGTCCTCTGTGATGTAGGCTGCAATCTCAAAACTGAGCACAAGCAGTGTGCAAGTCAGCTAATCCTTATTCAAATATGCTTCCCATTCCCCCAAAAGAATGCCACCCAAAACCAAATACTGGCCAGTGTCATGGCTGTGCCACACCATAGGCGATCAGATAAGTGACAAAATTAAGCAGGCTTGCCTTTCGGTCTTGTCCTACAGGGCCTGCAGGCAGTGGCTGGTCCAGCATCTCCACATCTGGGTGCTGGGGAAGGTTGTACAGTCGGCACAGGTCACAAATTAGCTTCTTCAGCTGCTGCAAAAGCTGTGAGAGATACAACACCAAAATGGGGAGTTATAGACTTAGATTGTTTAAGATGGCGAGAGCAACTGCACAGACTTGTGACAGACATGTGACAGATAGACTGTCGCAGGCAAACAATGATAGGTTTGCTTTTGTCGAGTGTAGTCTGGGTGTCGTTTGCTGTTGCGTGAGTAAAGGCTGATTTATGGTTCTGCGTTCAAGTGTTGCTGCAGCTATGCCGTAGCTGTTGTGAGGTGAGTCTGCGCTTACACTGATGAAACACCAAATGGCAGTGACAACTTTTTATTACATCTTTGTAAATAAAACACAGACATAAAAGGAGATGATCATGTTAACATTCTGTGAAACACTGTTCATTGTTGGACACACTCAGTGGTGTGCAAACTGATGTTTCAGGATATTTCTTTAGCTGATATTTAGTGACATCCAGCAGTTGCTATGATATGGGGATGAGGTGTTATACAAACTAATATATCAACAGACCTCCTCAGCTAATGTTTTTGGCCGGGTCCATGTTTACGGTTTGCATATATTTTTTTGCAACTTATTCTGGATTTTGTATTTAATATAAAGTGTCTTTGAGTGCCTTTAAAAGCACTACATGATGTATTATATTATGTCATCTTCCCTATTAGTGAAATCTACCGGAAACGTGGGTGAAAATACAAAGCAGCCAAGCAGACCAATCACAGTTCTTGCAGTCTTGTGCTTCCCCACGTGCAGGTACATTTTAGGAGAGGTGCATGTAAGCTACAGTGGCAGCCTCTGTGGGCTGTGTCAGCACCGCAGACACCTACAGTGTAGTTATGGCAGCATTCTGACACAAAACCATAAATTGGCCTTAAAATGTGTTGCAATTGTTGCACTCTGACTATTAAAACTGGTGATGCTCCTACTGGTGACAAACCCATTGTGACATTCATGATTTTGTGAAGCAAAGACAAGAACTGTTTGCATCACTCACCAAGCAGTGTGTTGCAGTGCATTCCATCTGCTAGAGTGGAATAATGTCACATCCACCATCTCTTAGTGCATCATCATATTTAGGCTAATTACTCACATATGACTTCAAAGCGAGCATTTTAGCATAAAACAGAAAGATGATATTTATCAGTACAAAAACGCGAGTGGAATCTGCTGGACTGCAAAAACACTCCTTTTATTGCAACTGTGACTAAATGCAGTCAGACTGACATCATCTGCACGCAAATGAAAACAACTGCCAAGCCATTAAGTTGCTATCAGCTAGCAGTGTGACAGTAACCCAAACATGGGCTACTACTGAAACATCTATAAAACAGTACAAGGCCTCAACAAAAACAGAGATTTATCTAATCTATACAGAAGAGCACAGAATTTACCTCTTTTCTAGAAAACATTAAAATGACTGTATTCTTTATCATGGGCTTGATCTTCTGAAGGTAGACCAAGTTATGCTTCAACAGTGCAGAACAAAACTCTTCCTGCACAAAAAACTGACAACACTTCTATAAAAAGCATAACGTGTGGCCTACAAAAAGAGCATGCAGCATGAGTAAGTAGGCTAACCAAGCTCCAGGATGTCGCTACGTAGGTTTACACAAGAAGCTGCCTGTCACAGACACTGACCTCAAAAGTTGTGTCTACGTTCACATGACAAGGCCATTTGGTCTGCTAAAAACCCACACTTGAAGTGCAGTGCCTGCCAATTGGACTCATCCCACTGGTTCCTTGACAGCAAGTACAAGTGGAGTCGCAAGCTAAGCCTCATGCCAAACATGCAAGCTGTCTACTGATGTTTGAATGACTGTTTGATTGTAAGAATACTGAAGCCAGCCCGCAGCTGTGTAAATCCAGGGAATATGACAACAAAACAACTATACTGCATCAGTGAGATGTCCCTTGAACTGGTCCAACATTGCTGAAAACGCTGCTGAGGTTTTTTTTTTTGTTTGTTTTTTAATAATGAATAAGGCCAGTTTTGCTGATTGTGGGAAATAGACTGAATTGTGAAAATCCCCGATATATATATTATTTCATTTTCACAGTCTAACTAAAATTGAGTTAATTATGGCAGCATTTTAAATCAAAATCTGGAATGGAAATGGACAGCGAAAAGATGATTTACCACCACAATTATCTGCCTCCTTTTGATGAAGCCCAGCACAGCATGGGGGCATTATGTCACCATAATGCACAGAAAATGCTCCTGCTGAGAGGCAGTCTGGTCAATAATTCTTTAACCTGGCGATGCAAATAAGTTAAATAAGCCCTAGTCCCTCCTTTCAGCCATGTGCCATGTACCTTAGAGCACAGGAAAGACAATTTAACTGAGGTTAATACAAATTTGACACGTTGGGACAATAACTTGAGGGAAAGCATCTGGTCATAAAATGGTCTGCTCAATAAACCTTTCTGTTATCTCGAAGCTAATTGCTGCGTCACAAGATAATCCCTCCATTCACGTTATGGGTTCTGATGACACAGCACATCTTCAACAACATTTTGGTCCCGTCAAAGTTTTGAAGCCATTATTTTCCACATTTCATAGGACATTAACGGCATGTCTCTACGATGTGTACCCTCTAGCATTTAAGTTTCGTTCAGTGACCAATACTGAAAGACATGAAAACACCTACCAGGGTGCTGCCTTTTCTCACATCTTCCAATCGCTCCAAAACTTGTGCCAAGCTTGGATCATCAGAGTCCACAAACCATATTGGTGGGGTAGATGGATAGGATTCCTAAAGAGAGTGGTATATATCTGGTCAGAAATTATCACATCAACAAGCTAAGTGCTTGTATATCATGGGGTTCAGCATAGTGATAGTAAATATCGTCAGTCGGTTAGCGGCTTCAAGGTGCAATGCTGGATTGTTTGTCATCTCTTTAAAATATCGGGTTGTCTGATTAGCCTGACAATTTCCCACACAACTTGTGTAGCTCCCCATGAAACTGACATTTTCATGTACGCGAAACATGTCCCGCTTCATGGCAAATTGTGTAGTTGTGCAGCTAGCTTGTTGTCAGGCTAGCAAGCAAGCCTGCTAACTTCAGCTAGCGCTAAACAAGGGAGTGTGTAGCTACGTTAACCCTCTCAGTTGGATTTGTGCCTCCTTACCGTTATATTACAGTGGATAATCAACAGCTTTTCCCCAGTTACGTTGAACTGACAGCTTAGCTCGTCTGGCTTCCAGTCAATGATCCTGAAACGTTCGTGGTTTGGATCAAAAATGGACTCCAAAAACTTCAGTTCGGCCTTCAGCCCCGACACCGACATCTTCCACGCATCTCCGGCCGGGCCGCTGGGGAGGGGGAGAAGTCGGGACTTAGCTTTTAGCTAGCTAATGCCACAACGCAATTCCAGTCCAAAATAGATCGAAAAAGTGACAAAGATTAGAAGAATTGCGCTGCTGGCTGTAGCCGGGACCCTAACTGGCGCTAACAGCAACAGTCCAGTCAAATTTCAGCGCAACCGGACAGATTTGCAGGCGAAATAACGTTAGCTAGCTAAACAAGCTAGCTGGCTTGTAATCAGCATCTGAAACAGCGCAGCGCTTGACTAGATGCTAGCGCGCTAGCGAGCTAGTCCGTTGTTGTTGTCTTTCCGTCTATTGTTGTTGTCTGCCTATGATATTGACAACATTTCAAGGATCTTACGATGCCCCCTGACCGTATCCCTAAAGTTCCACCGGACAGTCCCTTATTATTTACTTAACCGGGAAACAAACATGCAATTCCCACGATCAGAAGTTATATCGCGATGCAGGGCCAGTATCTTTCATCCCGGTGTTAGACTGTAGCTGGCTTCTTGTGGGGTTTAAAGATGGCGTCCCGCAAGCTCCCTGTTCCCGCAGAATCCCAGCATTCAGTGCACTCTTAGTTTTCTTTATAGGAGAGAAAAGCGACAAGTTTGTGGCACTGGGTCATTTCGTGAAAAGATTCACTCTCTAAGTGGAGCGGTGGCCTTGACTTCGTCCTAAACTGTTTACCCGCCGGGGGGAGTGGGAGGGGGGGACTGAGGTTGCTGCTGGCGACACAGAGGCAGCGCAGAAGTTCAGCTCACAACTTGGATGGACAGAGCTGGCCCTCATGTTTGATCTCCTCTTGGTACCACCAAGATGGCTGCCAGAATTAAAACTACGTTTCCATGGAAATGATGTTTGATGTGCGAGCAGTCAGAAAGTTGAAACATTTTATAGCTGACTCATTTATTACGTACGTTTGTGTATGGTGCGTGTATGTAGGTAGATTTTTTTTTTTTTTTTTTTTTTTAAAGTTCTAAGCCACATATTTTTTTATATTATTATTTTCTTTTTTTCATATGTCTTATAATTTAATTCCTCTCTTAAGAATTTGAGCAACTGCAGCTGACCCAATCAATTTGCCCTCGGGGGTCAATCAATTAT
>OMLB01061568.1:17974-33144 GCA_900302555.1 Myripristis jacobus
TGGGAGATTTTTTTTTTTTTTTTTTTTTTTTACCTATGCTCAGTTTCTTATTTCTTTAGTTTATTGTTGTAATATTTTGTAGGATTCATGCACATATTTAGACATAATGCACATACTGTTTTTTTTTTTATTTTTCAAAGTTCTAAGCCACATATTTTTTATATTATTATTTTCTTTTTTTCATATGTCTTATAATTTAATTCCTCTCTTAAGAATTTGAGCAACTGCAGCTGACCCAATCAATTTGCCCTCGGGGGTCAATCAATTATTTCTGATTCTGATATCAAGGTTATGAATGGGTGTCTGACTCTTAAAGTGCATATCCACAGCAGCAACATTATAAAACATAATTAATCCAGCTTCCAATGTATTTATCAATATGTTGCTGCATTGCCCCTCAGTAAGGCTATACATCATCAGCTCTGCTCTTATCTGTCTCCTGGCTACTGCATGTACACAGTTTTCCTACAGGCATAATTACATTTAATCTGATCTTAAATTAGCCAACTATTTAGTGATTTTATCTAGGATGTCCATAGTATTATTTAATGTTCTCTGTTGCCCTAAATAGTCTGGAGATAAAAACAGGCAGCTTAGGGAAAAGATGAGATGGAGCATCGTCCCACTGTGAAATTAGAAGCTGATGTACCTTTATTGAAGCTGATGAAAGTTGGAGTTATTTCAGCAACAACATCATTATCGAACAGTATGAGATATCCGCCCTCAAGTACCATTTAGCTGATTTTAATTGGAATACCATTTATATTGATGCACGTTCTCTGTTTGATATCATCTGTCGAGAAAAATCCACTTTTTAAATTACTTTAACTTTGTCACTTAAGCGTGAGGATGAGGAGGATGTGCGTGTATGTATGTGTGTGTGTGTATGTACATGCCTATACATACATACATGCGTGTGCACGTGTGGATACGTACATGCTTACATATATTTTTCTTTTTTTGTTCCCCTTCCTACTTTTTTTTATTTTTTTCTCTGCTCCTCTAGGTGTGTGTACTCAGGTGGGTAGGTGTGTGTGTGTGTGTTTGGTGGTGGTGGGGGAGGGGGGGCGCCCGCTGTGGAATGTTACTCTATCATCACTGTATTCATATCATATTTAGTCAACTGCTTATGATCACTAGTGTCCTGTTTAAAGGGATATTTAAGGCCCACATGTTTCATCATATAGCATGAAAAGGATGCACCTTAAAAAGTATTTAGTGGCTGCTTAGGCTAGCTGCCAGATATTATATACATCATAGGTTTTGATAATGCACTCTGATCATGAGCAGGCAGCAGAAATAACATGAAAGAAAAAGACAGGTCTCACTTTTTCCTAACAGGATGTCAGTTATGTCTGTATCTGTGAGGCCTCTCTGTAGTTGTGTCTGGTGTCCACCAGGGGATAGTGTTGCCTCAATATTAGAACACTAAGCAAAAAACTGAGGCAAAGCTCATGCCAGGAGAATATATATTATATCTTCCTGTTTGTGATTATACTAGTACATGCTGTTTTCTGAGTCAGCCATATGTATAACTGCAAATTGCATTACTGTACTAGAGTGCATGGACATCTATTGTTTTTATGTATATATTTCAACATATTGCCATGTCATTTTGGTGACAAAAACATATTTTGGAGACATATTTACAGAGAAGGCAGTGGAGTGACCTTAAGATTCAGAGTCAGATAGTGTCGGTGACAAGAGGAGCGCAGAGAAGCCTCCAGAAGACAGGAAGATAACAAAGTCCTTAAATTCAACAAGAGACAGAGTTGGATTCATGGTGCTTACAAAACTTTAAAAGTGAGTCAATCCTTTTGGGTGAGCCTGTTATCTGGAGAGAATCAGGAGCTACTGACAGGTCCAGATTAATGCTGTGCCGTCACCTCACATTACCATCATATAACCAGGGATAATGTTGCCTTTGACTGCTCCTCTTCATATTACTATTCGCAGACAGAAAGAGGAGGCTGCTCACTGCAACACTACTGGTAGAGGTTCAGTGCTCAATGTGTAATTACTAATGTAACTGTGACATTCAATCAACTAATTGATCAAAATAAATGAAAAGCCCAAATGTGCAGAAACAGAGGTGTTGCCCTTTTGAGCTATACTTTGAGTTCTTGTGCAGCTTGAGCAGTCCTGCATGCATCTCTTGAAAATGTGCTAGATTTTTTAAAAATATATATATATTTTTTTTTATAGAGATTTCTTTTTTTTTTTGTAATTTGGAGGTTATGATGGTAGAGTGACAAGTGTGTTTTTGCAAGGCTTGCACAGCAACTCCTGGATCTGTGCTTCTTACCCATGCAAATAGTGCTCTGAAAATGAATCGGCCATACTGAAACAATTGTCACTGTCACAACGCTCATGTTTTCACATGACTAGTAGTGCAATCATTTGCTGGACTTAAAATTGCTGTGTGTCAGTGAAATTTAACTGAATTTACTTACAATTTCACTTGTACACATATGGTAGTTTCATAATGCAAAAATGTTTCCTTCCACATTTGGTGTTTGGCAAGTGCAGGTCCTCCACTGCTGGTGATAATGACTTGGTGAATTTAAAGGATATGCAAATAGCTGGAGAATGGGGTTTTGTACATTTTGGCTTGCAGGCAACGCTAGAGTAAAGGTCATAAGACGCCAAATTTGGCAGGGTTCATCCTGTAGGTAGTGTGAATGTGTTTTCCAAATTGTATGGCAATTTGCCCAGAAGATTTTGAGATATCAATTTCAACACTTTGACTGAAGGGTTGTGCTACAGGAAAGGTCATTAGGTCATCAAAATCAAGAGGTATCTTCCTTCAGGGGGTATGACGGCAATCTCCAAATATCATGCCAATCCATGAATTAGAATTAGATTTTGTGCCTTGTGTGTGAGGTTGATATTTTGGCCTGAGGGGGTGCTAGAAGAAAGGACATGGGCTCATCAGAACTGACGGGGTTTATCCTCTGAGGGGTATCAATGTGCTCATCAAAATTTCATGGCAGCAGGCCAAATAGATTTCGGGATATCTTGCCTTGGATTAAAGTTTTTAACAGACATGATAAATACACCAACAAAGTCATGTGGCTTAGCCTAACAGCAACTTGTTTGTTTAAATCTAATCAGCCATTGTTCAAACCAGCTCTGTCCTCTTTTTGCCATTAATTTTACAGTTGGTACCCAACATCAATCATTAAAACACAGGCAGAGTGAATTAGACTTAACTGACAAGGTGCTAAGGTAATGGAACTGGATTGGACATTGGTGGTAGAACATGGATTTTCACCTTTCACAAGTGGGAAAAACTTGCCCACTGGTCTGTATGGTGCATTAATTGAAATAGCAGTTTCTAAAATGATGATCAGACTTTTGTGATTAACAGAGCTGTTAACCTTTAAAATGAGCACTTGACATGCACTTACCTAACAAGCCTGGCAGATTCCCAGAAGAACAGTACATAGATAGATACATTACCCTGACTAGTAAGGAAGGTATTCACAAAGTATCTTAACTATGGTAAGGGGAAACTGTACAGAAGCACAGAAGTAGCACTCCACCATGCTAAAATTGCATTAATACAAATCCAGCAACCCTGCAAATGATCAAGAAGGTAGAGAAAATGAATAATTGCAATAATAAGTATTTCTGCTGGCCTGGTGTTTTAAAAAGACCATAGATTGGTTTAAGCTCCACAACAGCCTAAATGTCCACAATCCACACTGTGTATTCCTGTGAAACAATGAATCCCTACTTGCTCAGAGGGTCTGCAAAATGGCTAACTGGTGAAATGCACATACACAGGCCCATACTATTTATCTTTTGTAATGCTGTGTTGGTCCTTGAGGGGAAATTCTCTTTTTGCCTGAAGCCAGCAAAATGCAGAAGGCCCTGAGAGTGCAGGGTCAGTTACACAAGTGGCCCTGGAGCTGGTAGGACTTCAGTGTCCTCCCAAAGAACTGAACTTCAGCAGGGTGGACGCGTGCTGCCATGCTACGTCTGAAAGTATATGCAAATTAACACATTTCTGGATTCCACGCACATAAAATGGGGTGCAATAAACAATCACAATCTACCTTAATTCAATGAACCTGCCATCAGGTCACAGGCTTTGTTAATGTATTGGTTGCTCTGGAAAGGCCAAGGTTCCAGTCCAGTACACATTATAATTCCTTTTTTTTGTGGCATTGGGCAGCAAGGCTGGAGGCGGTGGTGTTTCTTGGTCATTTGTAAAATCAACAAGAAAGGGAATGGAGAACAACAGAAGTGGCTCATATAACCTTTCTTCTTCTGCGGTCAAACCTACACCTTGTTTGGCTAAGAAGAACTTAAGCACTTGTACTATATTGTGCGTGTTTATGGGTATGTATGTGTCTGCATGAGTAAAGGTTGGCTGCCTGTGTGTATGTATTTTAAATGTGAGCAAATGATGAGTAGAGGTCAGGGTACAGGCTGCCCTATGACCACAGTAATTTGTATGGAGTAGGTCACAGAGGTATACATGAGTCTGAGTATTCATCCGAAGAAAAGTGTTACTTTTTAATTCAAATTCCCAAGATAAAAAAGACATAAAATGGTTTGCTGTGGCATTTATTGTTGGCTCACATATAGCTGAAAGTAATGTTAAGCTTAGCAAATTCAATCCTTGATGAAAACCATTCATTTATATTAACAGTCTGTACATGGCAGATGCTGTAGAGCTATAATTTTACAGTTGATAGGCCTAATAGACCACTGATCGTTGAGTAAGAAGGAAATGTCCCATTATGGGCCCAATGTCTTACAGAACCCAATTAACCAAAGGGGATTCACTGACTGACTGGTTAAATAGCACACACGCACACACACACACAAGCACACACGCAATCACTCTCTCATTCAGTCAGTCCCTTTCTCAATTGGTTTTGTTGCCAACAATTTTGCCTGGCCCCCTCACTTCATCTCTCTGTCAAGTTAAATTTGAGCTAAGCTGTTTAGCCTGACCCGTGGTACCCGGGATGACTTTTCACTAGCAGGTTAAATCAATAATATCCGCTCCTTGTTGAAGTGTAATTACTCTCCATTGATTGCGGATGGAGGGGACTATGTGCTGGGACTGTCCTCTGCATGTGTCTACTGTTAAAATGTCCTGTTATAGAGGAGAGCCGTTGTATAACATCCTGCCAAAAGCAATTAACCCCTTATGTTAATCTTGTTTCTCCTTCCCTCTGCTGACATTAAAGCCACTGAAAGGCCAACCTCATATTCTTAGATGGATCAATTACAGTAGTATTTTTCACCCTTTTATGTTGACAAGTAATCTATGACACACTTGTCTACACAACACTATGCATAGATATTTTTGTCTTTTTTAGTGTAGTATTAGCTACACTGTACTTAATAAAAATATGTTTCCATGAGATATCCTTACCAGGGAAAGGCTATGGTCTTTGCAGAAGCTGACAAAGAAAATGTCTCTGATTGGCCTCAGCTCCCCACTCTGTGACTGTGTCCTAGACTTTCTGACTGACAGAGCACAGGTTGTGAAAGGAGGCAACAACATCTCCAGCGTCATCAGGCTGAGTGTCGGCTCCCCCCAGGGCTGTGTGCTCAGCCTGCCTTTGTTCACACTGATGACACATGACTGTCATGCCAGGTTTTCCACCAACAACATCATGAAGTTTGCCCATGACATAACTGTGATGGGTCTCATCAGCCAGGGAGACGAATCGTCATACAGAGGGGAAGTGGAGGAGCTGGTGGACTGGTGTGCCCTCACTCTCTATGTTTCCAAGACCCAAAGAGCTGGTAGCAGACTTCAGGAGGAACAGGACTAACCTACCCCTGCTCTACAATGGCAGCTCCATGGTGGAGAAAGTAAAGCGCAGCAGCTTCGTCAGAGTCTACCTCACTGAGGACCTCACCTGGAGTTGCCATGTTACATTGGTGGCAAAGAAGGCCCAACAATGTCTTCTTCAACATCTTTATTTTCTTCGACTGTGGCATCATTGAGAGTGTCTTCACAAGCTACATCTCGATGTGGTTTGGTTGCTGCCTCTCTGTCAAGAAAACTGCAAAGCTGATCACTGGCCCCCCTCACCCTCTTACTGAGGGTATTTACCAGAGCGGTTGTATCTGCAGGGCCAGAAACATGGTTAAAGACACTTATCACACTTCCCCTGCTCTCCAACACGAGGTTCCCTAGTCTGCAGGTCAGCACCTCCCAGATGAAGGACAGCTTTTCCCCACAGGCTGTCCGATTCCTAAATACTCTCTTATCCCCTCCACAAATGCCAGTCACAGCTACAAAGGCCACTCTGTCTCACAAACAATCCAACCTTAAGCCCCTGATCTCTGCATGGACTATAACTGCCTACCTCATCCATCCTTTGCACCACAAGATATATCTCTTATCTGCATTTTATTCTCTTACTCTTTTTAATTTATTCTGTCTTCTATTTTTGAGCTTAAAGAATGTACTTCACCATATTGATCCCTGAATCCTTGAATTTTACTGATCCCACAAATTATATCAGTTTTTCTCATGAAAAGGTGATGTAAGTGCAGAGGAGGAGAGGACAGCTTAAAATCTGATTTTTTTGGCTAGACATGAATTGTACACCTCAGCATTAGAAATGTGCTCCTCTGAGCATATTAAAAAAATCCACACCCAGATATATCTTCAGGGATGTCAGAAAGGCCTTTGTAAAGCATGTCAGCAGCTGAGAAAAAATAAAACAAATGTCTTTGCTTAAATTGTGATTGTCTTTTCAGCCTTGTTTTATGATTGAGCAGTTGACATGTAGTTTGTCACCATAGTGCATGTGTACGCTCTAATAAAGAGGCAGATTGCTGTTGTCCTCAGTGATTTATCCTGCTTCTCTGTCCTCCATCTGCACTAGAGGAGAAGATGTTAATTAAAACCCCGTCTTGTCTCCTCGTTCCATCCCGGACAGGGCGAGCAAATCATCCCATACCATTTACAACCTTTATTATTTCTTTATGACAGAGAGCTGAGCTGCACTCAAAATTTGCCACGTGAAAGCACTTCATGACTTCAGTTTTCATTTGACCTTAATCTGCCTTCTAAAATGTAAACACACAACCTCTGGCATGTTTTTTTTTATATATATATCTCACTGAAATACTCATTCATACACTGATCAAATTGTTAGGAAAAAAGGATCCATCATTTTCCTTTTAATTCGAACCACCTGTCCAGTCCTAACAAGTAAGCAATGAACAACCTTAGAGTGCATGCACTTATACCATCACCACTTGCCAGCAAATTTAAAAAAAAATTAAAGAATTGATTAACGAGTGATATTCTCTGAAATTAAATATTTTACCTGATTTGACTATTGAACCTGCACACAGCATTGTAGACATCATGGATTTGCCTAATTGGATTAAATATGCCATATGGCTACACAAAAATGGCCAGTCTAGATGAAGATTACTGTTAATGTTATGCCAGTGCTAATTGTTAGGAAATAATATATAGTTTTGAAGCAATCTGTATTTTAAAGATGGGGCAAGGTGTGGCAGCTAATGTGTGTGAATATGGTCAGTGTACAGGAACACAACTAGTTGGTGTTGTGCAGCCTTATTGTTGTTTTAGTTAGTAAGTTTGATAACTGTTGACCAGCGCTATGTGTGAGGTATACTAATGGACACCCTCAAGCCAATCAGATTTAGTTATTTGCAATGTCCATGGTATAAGAATAACAAATAGGTAGGGCTGTAGTGAAAGTAGACAAACTGGCCTCTCTGCCCTTTCTGTCCAATAGCTCTGCAGTGTAATACATTGCAAGTGTACTGATGGCCACTTCAATTCTTAATTCCACTAAAAAATGTCTCTCAATAATGGTAGTCAGGACAAGTGATCAAAGTTCATCACAGTTCAGACTGAAAAGTGCTTGATGTCATTGTTAAACCAATATCTTGCAGGGATGTGGAGCTCTTTAGTTTTTTAGCTTTGGGTAGCTACAGCCAGTCCTCAGCCTTCAGCCTTTATTTCAGCAGCCTCTGACTCATCTCATACACTAGGGCAGTTTGTCAGAGGAGACAGCACCATTTCCAACAAGCAGGAGCAATATCCAATTTTCTTTCAGGAAACTGTGAGCATTCAGACGGAGATAGAAAGCAGTGTTTACATCTAGAACACAGCCCACATGCCGGTACCCTTGTTCTTGCACACAGTGTTGTCCCTGCATCACCCACACAACTGGCAGAGGTTAATTATGTTACAGAGAATCTTAATTTCTCATATACATACACCGCGGCCATCACAGCCTTCAGTTCGACTGTTCATCAGTTGAGTCATTTTATGAAAGTCAGCCATTGATTCTGATGAGCCTGACTCTTGTGCTGCAGGAACCAATGGCATATAGGCTCTATCTACCTTAATGAGAAAACTGTCCTTGGAAACAAGATGTTATAGGATGTATATAGGCTCCATTATGCAGTTGCCCATTAGTCCGTGCAAGGTCCAATAAATGTTGGATGGTTTGAATTGCAATGAGGCTTCAGCTAAACATAACCCAGAACTGTCAGGGCTGCAGACAACTTCTCACCTTGGGAATATCTTTCACGTTTCTGTGTGACAGAGAGGTGACATCATGCCACACTCACCTCTGTCTCTACATAGTTGATTCAATAACTGCAATCTTTTTAACACATGATGCCATTAACACACATGAAGTACAGCTCTGCACTAAATTTTCAGGAGATTTCATTATAAATTATAGTGTCACAGCCCTTATTCATATTCATTTTTACCTCTTTTTTAAAGTCTAATGAAAGCGGAGATTTTATAAGTAAAGATGGATTAAATCACAACCAGAAATAGAAACCAGAAGTTTAGATTTGGTTCACTGACAATTTAAAAATATGTTGTTTGGATGGAAATCTGCAGGAAATTGTACTTTTCTGTGTTTTTTATGCTTAGCCCTGCCTTTCTATGTGTACTTTTGAGTGGCAGGCTGTTAGTGGGATACTTATAGAACCAAAACCTCAGGCTAGTGTGGCACAAACAATACTGACAGCTTCATCCGAGTATAAAATAAAATGTTGATGTAGACCCAACACATAACTCATCGTAATGCAGGATATGGAGCAGAGCCCAAGAGCGTCAGCTGGATTTTCTGCAGTCTTCTCAGTCCACAATCTTTATGGCAGGGGTGATTAGGTCAGAGAGTGGCACCTGTAAACAGCCTTCCAAGCTAGTTGGCAGTATCTAATGAGAGCTGTCATCCTGACACTGCCGATCACCTTAAGGACTTGCCCCCCAGAGGGCCACAATACTTTTTCATTGAAGCTCGCTCAAGACAACTTGCACTGCATCCAGAAAAAAAATGGCAAGGAAATGAACTGAAATACTGACTTATACATGGTCTGAAAAGGCAAACACTAAGTAATGATGTACCAAATTCAACAGTGGAAATTTAGAGAAGCGAAAAAGTTAAATAAATGAGCTTGTATTCTTAAACTTGTCAGTTCAAATCCCTGGACCTCCTGAGATGCCGGTCTTCCTCCTGTTGACTTACCCTGTGGGTCTGCAGTTGAGCTCAGTAGCAGTAACAGTAACAGTAGAGGACTGTGGTTGTTTAGTAAACCTCCCCAGAATGAAAAAGAATCAAAAGGAACAAAAAGGAGATGAGCAGGAGGAACTCACAAATGTTTGTATGTTTTAACATTTCTTTTAGCCACTTGGCTAAGAAATACAGAGAGGAACATGACATGAGTCTTTGTTAATGGAGTTGTTTTTCCCTCTGTGATTCAATTCAGGGTTGTAAGATATTTCTCCCCTTTGCCCTTATTTTATGGCTGTCCAGGCTGATGTTCAGTGCAATAGTTGGTTTATAATGCTAAACAATTTGCTTAGCTGAATTTATTATTTCCATTACTGTTGCATGTATCACAAGGTATTTAAATAACACCGTTTTCTGCCAGACTCAGTTCTGTCCCACTGGAACTAAAGGAAAGGTGTGGATAAAGACAGAAAAATAAGAGCTCAGTCTGTTGTGTTGGTACATCAGCATGCAAATAGTTGACATGTTTGTTAAACAATTGCATTTTTAGATATCATTATATTATACAGGTTTAATATTCATTTAACACTTGTGTCTTCCAAATGTAATTACATTAAAAAGGCACTTGTCAATTGCAAGAGTCTTAAGTGCTTCTCCAATGGCCCCACAGAGAGCCATTACTCTCAAATATTACTGAGCAAATGTCACCTTGAACTGTAAAGGTGTCCTCAAAAGTGTTTCACCAATAGATAGAGTCTGGCATGAAGGAGATGTGGTCATGGATGCCATTATTTGTGTGGTAGGTAGGCTTTTGGCCTGATAATGCCACTGCCTGAGTTTTACCTTTCCATGGAAGCCCTGCCCTCCTCCTCTCTCACTGGCAGGTGACTATTGTCCCATTAAGAGTCAGTATAATGCGTTTGTTCTGGTGTGGCTATGGATCAGGCTAGTCTCTTGGAAGGTATGTTGGTGAACACTTTCAAAGACCTTTATGGATCAGTTTTACCTGTTCATACTGTGACCCCCATTTATCTGGCTCATACTGATTCTGATGTGTTGTACGACTTACCACTTTTATCTTTCCCTCTAGTGTCGCAGACAAGTTGGTATTAACATTTTGTTGCCTTTTTAAATTCTGTTTGTGCTTATGCTGTCATCAATAAATTGCCTAAATCTTTTTTTTTAGATGATTAATGTTTAATAAATTGCCATTCACAGTCAAAATCCTACGTGTCTGTATTATTTTGTTACCACTATCTGTGGGAACACATTTTAACATTTATTTAGTTTTCCTGGGGGTTCTAACCCCAGGTGGCGCTGTCCAACCATGAGGCCTTCGATCCTCATTACTTTGCCTCAGCTGCATTGTGTATATAGTAACACTGCATATGGAGGTGAATACAGTGGCACCGTGAGCCTATACTTTCACATTCATATGCTGATGATTCTCTGATTGCTACAGGAAATGTGTCTTGGACAATTACCAAACAGCAATGACAGCAACAGCACCATTATCAGTATCAGTAATAGTCCATATGTTGCTGTGGTTTGGGGTTGTTTTTACTGATTCTGTTTGCTCTGGACACTAAGCCTCTGACTTTACAAGCTGTATTGACTGCCGTCTATTGTTTACAACAGAGAGTGAATTGGACCGAGACAGAAAGCCAAAGATGAATCAGTTTTCAATCAACATTTGAGAAAATGGATGACATATGGAGCTGTTGGCAGCACATAATAATTTACATACTTTCCAAAGAAAGCTTAATATCTTTTGGGTCATAGTATTTACAGTATGTGCTGTATCTCTGTGGGTGCTGTAGGTTATCAAAAGCCACAATAAAATGCACAATAACCTATCAAATTGCATTTTTATTTTCAAATATAGTCAGTGATATGACAGACTTCTGTTTTGAGAATGGACACTTTTAAGAATATTTTTTCTTTCCATAAACAAAACAGATGATGTGAATTCAGTTAAAAGCAATAACTGTGTATTGCATTTGCCTATTAAATGTGCATCATTCATGCAGGGGACATGTGGATTAAGGGGGGGAGATTGATTAGAGAACATTCACGCTAACCAATAACCAAGCCATAAATTAAGCAGCAAGATGGGATGCAAGGGAATATGTGTTGCAAATACATATTTTTTTAACTCTGTGTATTTTTCATACAGCTTCTGGTGTAGTGACTAAAAGGAGGGTGCTGTGGCAGCCTAATTTGATAAGGGTTATCTGTTGACCATCAGTGTTCTACGGGAGCTGCTGCTCCTCATGTTGTCTAACCAAGTAAACTGCCTCCTAATCACATTCAAGCCAAAGTCTATTTACTTTCTGGGGCAATACTGTTCTGGCAGGGGATGGGCTGGAGGAGGGTCTCATAAATGAATGCACCATTGCCAATCTATCTGTTCTAATGCAAATACAGTTTACAGGGCCAAGGAGAGGCCCTGACAGGCTGACAATGGGGGAAAGAGGCCCAGCCTAAGTCAATTAGCTAAGAGGACAAATATCATCTAAATCATAGCCTGCATGGCCCTGGGCGAGGGGCCTGCAAATAGAGGGAGAAGGCAGAGGCTAGTACTTACTCAGTCCTGGCCAGAGTTACGACTACAGTGCTGACAGTTAAAGGCATACTTGCTGTATGAAGCAGCTCAAGACGGAGCACACACCACAAAGATAGGGTCAGGAGCCAAGTCAGGGATCAAACTTAAAGTAAATCCTTAGCTGTGTCAGTCATCAGACTGTTAATTTCTACTGCATTAGAAGCCAAACATCAGCTGGAATAGAAAAGGACAGAATATTGGAGACAACTCTTCCCCACCTCTATACACACACACACACACACACACACACACACACACACACACACACACACACACACACAATGAAACTAACACTCGCTAATGACTGTTGGCCTTCTAGATACTAAAAATACTTGGTTAAGGCAAGGAAAAGGTTATAACATTAGGAAAAGGTCAGGGTTAAGGTTATGAAATGTTGGCTTACATTTGCTAATACCAGGTAGTTAACAAACACCAAACACTACTCACGCTTGGATTTGAACTCGGGTTGGCTGAGTGTAAGTTGTATTGACTGACTCATCCACCACCCATGAGCCTCCTTACATAGACTTTGTCACTCCCTTAATACTACACCACAGAGTTGATATGTACAAGTCGCTGAACTTTAAAACGCTTCTGCATAAACAACACATGAGTCTCATCTTATTTTGCAGAACTAAACCAAAATTTTCATCATCATCTGGATCATGTTTACGTGCACCTTGGTGGACTTGGGTCTCAGCACAGAATACCTGGGTCCATTCATTTACTCACACAGGAAAGTTGTGACTGAGGATCACCCTTAACCAAAACAATCCCTGAAGACTGAAAGTTTCTGAGACTGTCCGCCCCCCCGTCAACAGTAATTGGCTGCCTGCCTGTCCTGTGAGAATGGGAGGGTGCGGATAAAAGGGAGAGATGTCACACAATGAGGAGATGTGGAGACATATGGTGGCTGTGCTGAGAAGCAGTATGTGGCAGGTCACATTTTCCAGCAATGATTCTGATCACAGTGGAGACATGGAGAAAGAGAGGGTCTCAGGGGGGGCAACTTACCATCTGGAGTCCTGAGAGTTGTGACACATCCAATTTACCTCTACCTGTGGACCAGTCAGGAACCTCTCTGTAGTGCTCGCCGGGTCAAGAGCTGCAGGGAGGGTAGATGTAGCCTGACCTGACAAGAGACACTTGTCAAATTGGTCAAAATACCATCAAAATTAGAGCAGAGTAGATTAAATAAGCTCATGTTCAGGAGGGGGAAAAAAAGACGAAGAAAAAACACAATTGCTCATTTTAACAGAGGATATTTTGCCAAGATGTACATATAAATTGTGCAAGCCAGCTCTTGTCATTGCATTGTAAAAACTTGTTTACTACCTCGTAAGGCAGACTTCTGAGCTGATGTATTCGCAAAACCAGCAGTAATACCTCACAATATATTTTCATTCAGTTAGTTTGTGCCAGTGAGGTATTAATTCACCTGGGTAAATGACCTTAATGTTTTCCGCTATACTAATACAAGGCTATTTTAAGTCTTAGGGCATGACAAACCCTGTCTCTGGATGTCCTCCAGATAAGCTACTATGTTGTAAATGAGCAGGGAGATAATTCACAATAAGACTGACAGTCCAGTAAGTTATGCAACGTTAGGGCTTCAACATACATCCACTCAAGCCAAAGACATTGCCCTAACCTTGGTCTTTGGTTTAATGCCTAGAGAAGGCTCTTTCTATGCCATCACCAAACTTGATCATTAAGCTTGGGATAAAGAATCATTAGTCACATTTTATAGCACAAAGTTCTCCAATGTAATAAATCAATTAGTGTCCTTCCAAACAAATGTCTCCATATTAGACAAACAAATGGGAACTAAAGCTATAAAATGCCACATCAGAGAGATAAATCACCTGTGAATTACATTAGATGTGGATGAGATTCAAATGTATAATTAACACTCAAGGGCATCTAAGACAAACAATTAAATGCAGAGTGACTTCTGTCTGCACTCTGGGACTCCTAACCAACTTCAGCATTAAAATCTGGATTAAGCCCCTGGGGTGAATATCAATCTCTTTTTGTTATAAATATATTTAATGAGTTAAAGTTTTTGTACTGTACATGTTGCCTGCCCTGATGATCTGTTGATCTCCATCCCAAGAGGAATTTAAATTAAGCCAGTCATTTGAATAACACAAGTTTTGTGTCAAAATGTAAAATTCATGAAAGAAATGTCCTCTAAATAAATCTATATAACTATTTTATTTTCATTTTCCCCCTGAAATTATGATTTGAGTTACATGTTTGTAGTTTATACAGATACACATCTTTTTTGATAAAATGTCAGAAAAATCAATATAATTAAGAGTCTTTTTGTTAGTCATGCATCCTCCCAAGGACAAATTTCTGTTACTGCTTACATTAATAGTCAATATAATTACTGAATCTTGAATTTCAGCACCACAATATTGTCAAGCAGCTGCTGCGATACTAACATGCAAGCGAGACACAGCATGGAGAGCCCCTATTTGGTTTTGTAGCAGAGCAGCTCTACCAGTAACAAAATACCTTCTTTGGCCTGAGGACATTTGTTTTCAGTTAATTGATGGATGGTTGGTTTGTCGTGTTGGAAATGCAGTTTCCCATCCAATCTGTTTCACTTATTTGGGGCTAACTACCAGCCATGCTGCCTGTGGTTAGTTGATTATCTCAGCCCTGCATCATTAACAGTCTGTCCAGACAGACACAGCAATCAGTCACTTTTCCATCTTACCTCAGCTTCCTGAGATGAGATCTCTTGTATGATGAGTGCCTCAGTAGTCTCCTGGGTATGGCAGAGGGCCTCATGCTCCCAGGCCCACTTTCTCCAGGGAATTTGCTTGACTGGTAATATGGACACTGAATTGAATCACAAAGACATAATCCTGGTCAAATGTACAAATATCATTAACCCAAGATAAGCAGTAAGTGGAGGGTAAAATGATACTGTTGCACCATGGAGGCTCCAGTCAAACACAGGTCAGTCATATGAATCATAAAAAAATATATATTTCTTGTATAATAAATGTCCCAGGTATTTCATGTAAATTCAAAATGTCTATTTCAGTTCCCAG
>OMLB01061569.1:0-21291 GCA_900302555.1 Myripristis jacobus
CACAAATCAATAGCAAAAAGTATGATGAGTCAGCTTTTTGTAACTATGCACTGAGGAGTTGGAACAAACTCCCACCGCCGATTAAACAAGCAACCTCGGTCGATAATTTTAAGAAGCAGCTCAAAACTTATTTCTATTGTCTTGCTTTTAGTTAATTACTTATTACCAGTTTTATCTTTTAACTTCTTATGCATTTAATTATTTTATTTCATTGGGTTTTATTGTTTTACTGTCTATTATTTATTGTTTTTTATTGTTTTATTGCTATAAGTGTACAGCACTTTGAGCTGCAGTTTTTTATTTTTATCTTCTTATGTATTTAATTCTTTTATTTCATTGTGTTTTATTGTTTTACTGCCTTTGTTTTTTTTATTGTTTTATTGCTATAAGTGTGCAGCACTTTGAGCTGCATTTATGTTATGAAAGGTGCTATATAAATAAAGTTTATTATCATCATTATTATTATTATTATAGAACAGCTGATCACTGTAACCATGAGCACTATCAGCTGTTACTGCTGAAACATGTTTTGGGGACACAGTTTAAGACTTAGGCAAAGATTCAGAGACAAAAGCACATCACATCATGGATCAAAAATTAAATCAATCAATAGCAGTGCAGCAATCAAGGGACCTTTCCTTTGTTACCTCTGCAATAATACTAATGACCACTTAATGAAAGTTTTAATTGCACGTTTTATGTTGTTACGCATTCACTGCTAAACTTATACATTGAATACCCTTTTGTAATCCATATAACTTTAGATTTACAATGCCTGTGAGGAAAATTGAGCCATTGCAGCAACAAATAGTAATGTGATACAGCAAAGAGAAATTAATTATTTATTTACAATTTCCTTAAAATTGAAAAGAAAGAAAGACAGAGAAAGTGAAAAATGGATAGCAGCTGAGATGAGCATGAGAAAATGTAAGCAGAGCAACACATACAGTATCACAGACATTACTGCAGATATCAATGCATATATACACAGTACAACTGCTTGAACAATATCTTTCTAGACCAGAGATGGCAGATATGGCCCTGGGGCCAAATCCAGCCTCATCTGGTCTCATCTGGTCCTTAAGATGTTTTGGAGGGAAAGGGGAAAAAAACAACCATATTCTTAAAATAGTAACTTGTAAATCAATTGATAAATTAATGATTACTGATAAATTATGATAAATTAATTAGACCTAGCACTACAAACTATGCATCAGCCAGAATCAGAATCAGACAGAAGTAAAGGAAAAACCAGCAGGCTAGTTAGTTTAGCAAGGATGCTATCAAAAAACCAAAAGGTTGACATGGAATGTAGATTTTTTTCCAGAAAGATGAAAAGAGCAGTTATTTTTTCTTCTGGGAGATAAATGGTAAACCTGTATGATATATATTTGTTGTATTTCACTCTTCTGCTTTATGTATTTCTACATTATGTGTTACTTTCATGAGCTAACATGCAGTTTCTCATTGATGGGTAAGATACAAATTGATTGTAGCCTAAAATATCCATGTGTTGACTCAAGTCATATTGATTTTTGCCAAAAATAATCCGACCCCCATGGCGGCCTCATTTGAATGAAGCTGAAGTCTGACAGCCCTGTTCTAGACTGGAACTGCATGATGCTGCTCTATGGACTTACAGAGGAGTGTGTGTGTGTGTGTGTGTGTGTGCGTGTGTGTGTGTGTGTGTGTGTGTGTGTGTGCGTATGCGTGTACGTGTGTGTGTGTGTGTGTGCGTGTGTGTTTAGATGTGGATGCTCCTCAGGACCTGGCAGCCAGTAACATCCAGACAGAGAGCGCCCAGCTGACGTGGAAGCCGCCTCGTGCCGACATCACCGGTTACATTCTGAGCTTCGAGTCCGCTGATGGCACTGTGCGGGTGGGTGCAGCCACACCGTGGTTCCACCAGTATGAGTGCTTGTAGGCTGAGAAAGATGCTACTCAGTTGTTTATGCTTTGTTCTGTTGATGTCCTAAATCAGTGGTTATCAACTGGTATAGCCTCAGGGTCCACATCCATCATTACTCATATTAAGTTAGGGTCCACACAAACTCAAGAGCCAAGTAACATGATTTAGCAAAATGAAACATGTAGACGGATTAACACAAACCCAGACCCTGGGCACGAACACCGAGGGCCCTGTATAATTAATTTCACACACTCAACTCAACCCACAATAATATGTTATTGTATTATATATTATTATTGTTGTATTGTAGGAATGACAGAAAGCTAGCAGACAAGCCAGTTCAGAGGAGTGTGGTTTACTTCTTGAAAGTCAGATACAAGTGCCCAGTATATTCACAATGCATGGTTTACTTAGGGTGACACTGCCACCTACTGGCATGATATATTTATGCAGGCACACGTATATACCACAGTTATGTATTAATTATGTTATGTAGCAAAAGCATTAAGGATCTGCTCATCACACCCTGGGATTAATGCACAAAAAAGCATTTATTCATGTCTTTGGGAGGCAGCACTGCATTGCTGGTAGGCGGCCGTGGTCCAGGTTTTTTAGAGAAGAATGTGTCGATGGCAGGTATCTGTGCTACCAAAGCAGCATTTTTGGCTCCTTTTTCTTCTCTCACCTTTTGTTTTGCATACCCGTGTCGTGGCTTCTCCATGTTGTAAAATGCATGTCTGACGTTAACGACGTAAATTGTCTATCCAGGTCAAATGACGTGACCCACCACGTGATTGACGTGCAACCTTGGCTTGACTGAGAAACATTTTGGCTAAAACATTTTTTTGTACAAAAAAGACATAAATTATGAGGGGTTGGTGTTTAATAGGGGCCCACATTTATTTTCATGATTTAATAAAATAAAAAAAATAAATAAATAATACACTCTTGGCCAAGAACGGCCAAGGACCCTGATTGGTTGCCAGGACCCTGGGCACGTGCCCAATGTGCCCGTGCAGGGATCCATCATAGACTGTTAGCCTCCTGCCATTGAGGTGGACTTCCCCCCAGCCAACGCTCTTAGAAATAACTGCCTTAATCCACTCAAAAAAGGTTTAACATCACTTCACCTGTTGCTTTCCAAATATAATTACTGCACACTGGCAATAATTTACTCAAATTACTGTTTCTCACTGTATTTTCCTGTTATCAACATCTGGAAAGACCCAACAACTTCTGCATTTCTTCAGAAGAGCAGCAGCCACCGAGACAGAAGCACCTGTTTGAGTTTCCTGATAACAGCAAAAACTACAGTTCTTCATATTTTTGACAAATCATTATACACACGGGGTCTGATCAAGCCTGAATGCACTGAAAAATAATCCAGTGTTCCAGACTGCTCCCAGCGGCGCAATCACATTTGTTAAAATTTGATTGGGACAAATTAAACAGCCAGTCACCTCGAGGAAGCATCACAATGGTGCACATGAACATGAACCAATGCTCCACCTAGCCTACCTTTAGCTTGGCTCAGTTCCTATTACGTCATTGCATCAGCATCAGAGCCACACGCACGATCATGCTTTTGTATGAGAGCCACTTGGATGAGTTACTGAACCTCAGCTGGGTGCGGACAGTCTGCCCACTCTGAAAAGTTACCTAGACAAGCTTTAAGACAGCTGTTTTTAAGAGTGTTAGCAGGGGGGAAGTCCACCTCAATGGCAGGAGGCTAACAGTTAACATTTGGAGCATCCAGCCAGTATCCAGCACTCAGTAACAATGAGAGGAAGATAGAGCCACTACTGTCCTACAGAACAGCTGGGGAGGGAAAGTGAAATATTATCATTTTTCAAAATGAGTGAAGTATCCCTTTAATTAAAAAAAAAAATGCTAATTTCAACTTTAGTGTAAGACTAAGTCGACAAAAACTTGGACATAGTCACAGACTCAGCGCCTCCATTCTCTTGGTTCACTTGACCATTGATTAGCACCAATCAGTGCTCCTTTCAGTGAAAGACTGAAAGACTGAAAAACTCATTAAAGCAGCAGGTAGTAGCTACACCAGCCTGTTTCTATAGTGATCCCTGAAACACCTTGCCACCCCGGTCCGTCCACTCACACCCACACTGGGGGTGATACTACAGCTGTGCCATAATGACAGCTGGCCTTTGACTGGAATAAGATTGTGTTTGTAACAACGTTCCCTGAAGAGAAAAGAGCAAGGGAGCCCCGTTGTATCCATTCATCCTGTAAACGTGATATAGAGAGTTTAGTGATGATATCATTTCTTGTGAGGTCACAGATGGTCACAGATGGTTAAACCCATATGCCATTTTTTCCCATATATGGGGCCTATATTGTCCTTTTATCAAATTCACTGTAAATTGCAGTATGACCCTCCTGTCTTTAGCCTTAGCTGTTTAGACAGAACTGAATGGCATGCAAACATGCAGTTTATACAAGGCAGCAGTGGCACAAAGGCAACTTGCATACACGCTACACTGGATTCAGTGTAGAATGAGAAATATGCGCGCTGGAGAGAGGAGAAACAAGGGCTCAGTGCCAGAAAACGTTTTCCAGTGTCAGGGTTGAGCTCCAGCACCCGTCACCACTGACAATAAATCAATTTCTATTTAGATCAAGGGGATTCAAATGTGAGGGCACTTAATGCACGGGCCGCAGAACAAACAGGCCGAGCGGGTGATAAATGTGCCCAGACGAGGTGATGGGCGGGCGGACTGATAGCCCACTATCACCTACATCCATCTTCCTTTATTCCTGGGTCATTTTACCAGTTGCCATCCAGTGTGCTAAAAACAGGAAGAATGCAAAGAAGCACTTGGAGTGCCTCAGCTTTGTTCTGTCCGAGGACTTTTCCCTTTCCCATCACACAAGTAAATCTAGTGCTTTTTATGATCAGTTAGTGTTGGAGAAACCTCTCTTCCCTGGAGTTAGTTTTTGATTTGATAGGTGCTCCATTAGCAAACAAATTTTAGCACAAAAATACAAATAAAAAAGAGAATCAAATTATTACACTATTACTCACACAAATAAAACTACATTTCACAAATCCTTTATCTCACAAATACACAGATGCAACACACTCATAAAGACAAGAACCTGATTATTACAATATTGAACTTCAAACAAGAAATTCAAACCAAACTGAACAACTACTATCTAACCCAAATAATCCCAGCATTTACAACTATGCCAATATAAAAATCTGCACAAAAACAAGACTCACAAATATCGAAAAGAAGAAAAAAAGAACAACAGAAACAAATTTTAATATACAACGCAAAATAAACGTGACTAAAATTATTGTATGGAGGATAGACATATGACTTTTCCTGACTTTAAACTCTTAGGCAATGTTCTAAATATCTGCAGTAAAGTGAAATATCTTGGTCATGTGATCACAGACCAACTGACAGATGATGAAGACATTTATCGTCAGTGTCGTATGTTGTATGTGCGAGCAAATGTATTGTCACGTAAATTCGGTTGTTGCACTGTTGGTGTGAAGAGGCTTTGTTCAAAGTGTATTGTTCACCTCTGTACACTGCACATTTGTGGTTGAACTATAAAAAAGCCAGCCTTCAGAGACTACAAGTGGCATACAACGACGCTTTAAGGATACTTTTAAAAAGGCCCAGATGGACTAGTGCTAGTGAGCTGTTTGTGAGTGTTGGAGTGAACACGCTGAAAGCGGTCCTGAGAAATGTAATGCACAGGTTCATCTGCCGGTTAAATGATTCTGAGAATCAAATTGTTGTGGCACTGGTGAACATTATGTACAGTGACACACACTGCACATCTCACTTCTGGGGCACTGGTATAAATGTCTTTTAAAAATGAGTCATTAGACTATTTTTTTTTTAATTTTATTCTGTGTCATTTAGTCCTTTTTGCACTGTGTCTTTTGATTTTATTTTATTTTATTTTTTGTATGGACCATGAGTCTGGAATAAAGCATATCTATCTATCTATCTATCTATCTATTACACTATGACCCTATTACGCTATTTATATTATTTATAATATGTTTATGAAACTATATATTCACAGTATTGTAAATGTATTGCAGCTTATTTGGTAGCATTTTGTGGTGTGATTGATTTTACTTGTACAAAATTAGATGTCTGCTATTTTTGATAGATTCATCATCCCCCCACCCCCCTTCAAATGGGGGTCTGCAGCTTATTGAAAGTCAGCTGGGTAGTCCAGAGCTTGAAAATGTCCGAAAACCCCTGGACTAGAAAGACAAATGTGCATAAGTCCTAAACAATGGGTGCCAGTAGGTCTAGAAACAATTGTTACAAAAATATACACTCACCAACCACTTTATTAAGCCCTCCTTGCTAATGGTGGGTTGGACCCCCTTTTGCCTTTAGAACTACCTTCTAAAGGCTGTGGTGTTTAAACAACACTCAGTTGGTTCTAAGAAAATCTCCACCACACCATCACACCAGCAGCAGCCTGAACCGCTGGTACAAGTCAGGATGGAGCCATGCTTTCATGTTTCTTACACCAAATTCTGACCTGACCATCGTGGCAGAAATCGATTCATGGATCAATTTTGGTGAGCCCGTGGGAACTGCAGCCTCAATTTCCTGTTCTTAGCCAACAAGGTTCCACGTGTTGTGCGCTCAGAGATGCTCTTCTGAATATCTCGGTTGGAGCGTGAGGTTATTTGAGGTCCTGTTGCCTTTCTGTCAGCTCGAACCAGCCTGGCCATTCTCCTATGACCTTTGGCATCAACAAGGCATCCTCACCCAGAGAACCACCGCTCACTGGATATTTTCTCTTTTTCACACCATTCTCTGTAAACCTTAGAGGTGGTTGTGTGTGAAAATCATCAGCAGTTTCTGAAATCCTCAGACCATGCCACATTCAAAGTCACTAAAATCACCGTTCTTCCCCGTTCTGATGCTCAGTTTGAACTTCACCATGATTGTCTTGACCATGTCTACATGCCCATATGCATTCACTTGCTGCCATGTGATTGGCTGATTAGATATTTGTGTTAACGAGTAGTTGAGCAGGTGGACCTAATAAAGTGGCCAGTGAGTGGGTATTGTTTGGGTAAAACCTGTTCTCCTTAACATCTTTATAGTTTCAGAGGCGGCAGCGTTAAGTGCAACACATTAATAGCAGCCATCACGTGTAAACACCAGAGACCAGCGGCCAGTCTTTTACAGTGAGAGTCTATTCAGTTACTAAGCACAAGGAGACAAAAGGAGCCAAAGAAATCAATTAGGGCCCTTTTTGTTATCTGACTTTTGTCCGTGCAGAGATAACAGATGGTATCGCCAGGGAGTTTGTCTTTGTTTGCAGGTTCACGGTGGCTCTGAGGCATGTTATTACAGTCAAAAGCAGATAAATATCTCTGTGGCAGGGGCAAGAGAGCGAAATATGACAACCTTTGATACCATTTTGAGGCAATAAAAAGGTCTGCTCTGGTTTGCAATTGTGGTCTTGTGGCACCTGCAAGTAGAGGAATGACTCAGACAAAGAAAAAAAAACAGATGAGAAGAATAGAAAGCAATTGAAAGACCCAGAAAAAGATAAACTATAAAACTATAGTTTCTGCCACTTGGTTATTCCTTAAAGACTCCTGGCTCTGATTTCTGACAGTATGATCTTTGTTCAATCTATTTTGTGATTGTTTTTTATTCCCTCTCCTATTCCATGCAGTGTTCCTCACAGGTATCCATTTCTGTGTTCATAAAATACCACAAACCCCTGTGTGATAATAACCATTACAGCTATGAATCAGTTTCAGTGCAGATATGCAATCCAAAACGGTTCTTTCCTTCTCCCTGCTAGTTATTTACACCACGTGAAGGCACCACTCCTTTGTCCCACTCAGAGACCAAGAAATGTGCATATCCATCAGAAAATAGACAATGTGGAGAAGATTGTTTTACGAACTAAACTGAAACATGCATCACTTATGAAACATCACTGATGTCATCCTTTACACTTGGATTTTTCACTTCCATTGGGGATCACCACTGACCATACAGACACCAGGATTTATTTGAGAAAATAGGAATTTAGCTTTGTGTAATTAGCGTGGACTGTTCTGTGTTGCAGACACAGACACAGCTGGATTTTTACATAAAGATGTTGTCAAGTGCAACTTCAAGTAAAATAATGTAATCCTCTTTAGAGCTGAAGAATGCAAATGACCCAGATATTCTGATGAGGAATTCCCTTTTTATGCATAAAAGAATAACTAATCAAGTAGCGAGATGCTGTATTTGAGCCATCTATATTTAATGAAGTCAATACACTACATTAGTTAATTAGAAAGGAGTTTCACTCAATCACACCAAGCGAGTTAACCCAATGGCTTTCAAAGTGGGGTCTGGGGGACCCCCATGCGTCCTTTCAGAACTTTCAGGGCATCCTCAGCAAAATTATGAAAAATTCAGTTTAACTATATTCATTTGAAATTATTACTGAAAAAAGCATGAGCCCGATACTGGAAATGATGTTTTAATCTAACCACTTTCAATTTATATGTCAGTGTTCAAGTATGACGTCTAAATCAAGTTCAAATTTAATTAAAGCCCAGTATCACTGTCAACAGCCTCAAAGAGCTTTTCACTTTACATACCCACAAGTTTACAACAAGCAGGACCGCACCCTGACTTAATCCTCATGGGGCAACTTGAGCTTGAACTGGAACTTGAATTTGACATCTAGATATAATGCAAGACATCTAAAAAAAATAATTATATTACTTATTATTTAATAATTATTCCTTTTCTCTAATTTTCCTGTCATGCTGTTTTTTTACCCTTACTTCAGTAATGCTAACTGCTTAATCACCTTTTTCCCCATGTTTTTAAAATTAGGGGAATTTGCTCAGGTTTCAAAGAGCTCCACAGTTAACCACAAACCAGCTGCAACTGCTCCAGTTCTCAAGTGAAGAATATATTATGAGCATGAGTGAAATTATAAGCAATAAGAAATATAAAAATATTTGCATTAATAATTTGGAAAAAAAAAAAAGTATGTGTTATGTGAGGATTAATCTTATCAAATACCCATCCCCATTTCTGCCCATTTCTGTATTTATCAGCAATAAATACAGAAATATGAGTATATGTAAAAAGTAAATTGCAATATGTCAAAAGTATACTCGTACACAGCCCAGAGTTAGTACAAACTCAACAACCAACATGAAATCCCCATGAATAACCTATAGACCTTTTCAGCCCAATATCTAAACATTGGATATCAAATTCTGTCAGTGCATATTGATGTTTTACACATTAATATGAAATGTACAGCTCTCCAGTGATGCACATGTAATGACTGAGTGCACCTATTCAAATCCAGGCAGAAGCCAGGGGCTTCACACACAGCCTGCTAATAAGATCTTCCTCTTATTATGTCGTCTTGGAGGCACACTTGGAGCTCCAATAATTGTATCAGTCTTTGGGCAACAACAAACTTCCTCCTCCTTTTCTGATTCAAGTTTCTAAAGATATCTTGCTCTCAAGTGCCATTGTGAAACTGACAGAAACTTCAACAAAGCCAAAACAAGAGAGGGGGGACAGCGCTCGCACAATTGGCGCCGACAAATTAAACATAAGTTCCCATTTATTCTTGTCTCGCAGCCTTCATTCAGGTCAAGCATCTCACCTCATTTTGAGACACAGCATGACGGCGGTGCCATACAAGGATCAAATTAGGTTTGGGAGCAGTTGAAGAGGCTCAGGCGGATAGGCAGCCTGAAATAATTTCCTGTTTTATACGCAGCAAAAATCCGGTTTGGAGCTTGTCATCATTCGCTTTGTACTTTGTCAGTCAGACTTACAGTGCATGATTTTGTATAGTGCTCCATGTTTTAACTTAAACATGGAGGGACATTATAAAGGGAAAATCCACCCTAAAATAGAATGCTTGTCTTCTATCCTCATGATGACCTTGGATAATTTAATGTCTCCCAAAGCTAGACACAATAGAGACATAATTAATCTTTTATAGATCTGCTCCATTGACAGTGAATGAGAGACTAAAATCAGCCTGGGCTAAGTGTTCCTATTAATTGTCAGTGCAGCAGCTCCAGACTGTAGCATCGCACACACACACACCAATGCATCCTTGTGCCCTCTCATACAGTGGCTCCAGGCTGTAAGGAAACACATATGGCATTAAGGGCCAACCTTGACATCTTCCTCTCCCTAAACCTCATAGCTGATGAAAACTGGATTTTTACTCACCAGATTTTTACTCACCAGCAAACCTAGACTAAATATAGATTTTCCCTTAAATAGTCAGCGAGAATAAAACCTTCTAATGTGATCACACAGAGGGGTTCATTTTAGCAACACTCCAAGATGGAAACGTGAACGTAAACAAAGTGCAGTATTATTCTCACTTCTATCAAATTCAAGCGTGATTAACTACTGTGGTTTAGAGAGCCCATTTTCAGAAAACATACTCCTGCAAACATTAATTTTCATCTGTTACATTAGTCAAATTGCTGGAACACTTGCTCGCAAGCATAATGAAACATGGAAGAGTATATCACCAGTCACCAGTGCTGGAACACCCAACGCTGCTATTGCCTTTTAAGCAGGTGGGAAACGATGTAGGCAATCATCAATGCAGAGCAATTTATTTTTACAGTATTTCTTTGACACAGGAAAACGAGCCCGACATAATTTAGTCTGTTTGTGGTAAAGGAGAGGGAATAATTGCAGCAGAGGCAGTAATAAGCATATTTGAATAAGAGATTATGTTTGTGTATTTTATTTGAGCCCAAAAGAACACATGCTACTGCATATAAAATGCATAAAAATACTTTTATTTGGCTGTATACAGTATCCCTGCAAATCAGGCATGATACTATACATTGTGTATATTCCGAACAGGGCAATATATTTGTATTAGCGTAAAGTGTTCTTAACATGTGCACCATAAAACAGAATTAGAAGGAGACCATTCAAATGGAGTGAGCTCTCTACCAGCAACTCTGCTGCTGACGTTCCAGGTTGTCATTTCTTTCTCAATGGGATGCATGACTCCTGTTAGACCCTGTGGGATCGCTGCTGTCAAAAGCAAATTAATCTCTCATTATGGCCCTGATAGGCTCATGCAGAGACGAAGACTGATACATGAATAAGCCAACGGCACAAAATGAAATGTCTTCAGGAGATGATTCAGTGATTTTGGGCAAAGTTTTACACTGAGTGGGGATGTTTAGTATGTCTAATACTGGTAGGTGAGTAATAATTACTTTGATAAGCAATGTTCAGGCATTTTATTTATTTTTATTTATTCATTTATTTATTACTATTATTGTTGTTGTTGTTGTTACTGTTATATATTTTATTTTATTTATTAAACTTTTATTTTAGTTTTTGGGGTAAATTTTTCTCTTTGGGTATTTTTTGGTAAATTTCTTTTAAACTAAATTATAAATAAAATAACTATTTATAATAATTATGAATAGCTTTCTTGTAATTCATTTTTGTAATTTTCTGGTAATTTTACAAATTTCTGATTGAGCTGAAAAATATTGTAGTTATTGTACATTTTCTGGTCTTTTTTGTAACGTACCAATTTTTTGCTAATTTTAGGGCCATTTCTCAATCATTTGCCCAGCACCTTTTTTGCCATTTTGGGAAAAAAATCAGGTGAATTTGCTCAGGTTTCAAAGGGTAAATTCTTCATGTGTAATCAGCTTTTATGATGGCATCTCTTCTACAAGGGCTGTGCTTGAAGGAGAGGAATAGTTTACATGTAAATTTGTCAAGCTGGTGTCAGACCAATGAAAGTAATGGCTGTTCGACTGACATTTGATTTTGCAATAAAAGAGGCAAGTCAATCAGTAAATCAATTTTTATTTATCTAGTCCATATAGTCCAAGGGAATAATTTAAAGTTCTTCAGAGACAGACTGCACAGCAACATTTCAAATATTGATTTTCCAGTGACAGTTATATGGAGCTGACAGTGTTAATTGGAGACTTGTTTGTGCTCTCAAAATGATATGATATGGCTCAAAATCATCTGCTGATGATGTCTTGAATTTACTCCAGTGGGGTGTGAACTGACAAATACTCATATATATCTCTATCTATATATATATCTCTATCTCTATCTATCTATATCTCTATCTATATATAAATATACTTTTTTTAATTCTCAAAGTAAAACTTTTTGAGAGAGAGTACAATAAAATGTTCAGAATTAAAAATAAAAGAGAAACAACAGTGCACTACTTATAGAATTCAGTGTTACAATCAGAAAATATTCTATTCTCATTACTTGTGTCACACCCAGCTCTACATGTAAGACTGAAGTTTAATTAAACACTTTGCACCCCCATCGTCCAAATGAGTTTTTCCTCATAATTAGTCATTAGCCTAGATGCACAAAGGCTGCAAGTTTTATCTTGTTTGGATGAAAGTATCTCCACTACTTTGGTTTTATCAAAAGGTTGTTAATTGTAATTTATGTGTACCTACAAAGAATGTTTCCACTGCAAAAAGACCTGAAAGTACAACTACAAAAGGCTGTCAACAGCAGTCATAGCATTTAGGGAAAAATAATGCACGCACAGTAAGGGTTCTTTTACACCTGTAGTTTGCCTTCTTTGGTCCAGTTGAGCCTTGAAGTCACTTTGCTGTATTTTTCATTCGGTCTGATCAGCGTTCACACAATCCTGTGCTAAGCCAAAATTTGTACATAAACAACACATAGTTGAACAGGTCATTCATCTATTGGACTGAAATGTTGTGAGAAACTTAAGTCATGGACATCAGCATATTGCAACAACAGAGCTATGTTGGAACAATATTACAGCAATGGAGCAACAGGGTTCAGACAAAGACTTAGAAATTCTGTTTGGGTTCGGGTTGGTCGGGCATTATTTTAGTGAAATTCTAGTGTAAAATAAATAAAAAGGACGGACCTGCTGTCTGTTCCGGGCAAATTCCTGTATACTGTAGTGATGGAGTTTACATGACGACACTGAAGGCAACACATAGGCTATTTCAGGTGGTAAATGTAACCTAGTGATGGAGGACAAGCAAAATCTGGGGCTCAGGTCAAGTTCGGACACAAAAAAAGAATGCCTATCGGGTTCAGGCTGGGCTCGGCCACTATGCTCAGGTCGGATTTGGACAAAAATATGTGGCCTGATCCACACTCTAGTTCACATGGATCTGGACAATGTCCCAGCATTTTAAGGCATTTTCACACCCATCTTGCTTAGGCCAATTGAATCAAACTCAGGTGCATTTACCCAATGATATGGTTCATTTGGACAAGAGTGAAACCAGCAGTCACACTCGAGTATTATATTAGTCAAAAGTGTTATTGTACAACAGAGTTAGAAAGGGGACAAAAACATCGTCGAGGAAAACATCCCTTTAACCATCCTTTAATCTCGTGACATCTGTCAGACCCTGACCAATGAACGGGCTTTTATTGATATGTTTCACTTAGTTTGAATTTTTTGCCATTCGAATCCAAAGTGAACCAAATGTACAATGCAACATAGTACCAACTATTTCACTAAATCAAAGCACAGCAAACAACCTTGAAAACAACCTTAGGCAGATCCTGGTAGACTTGTTTGGTCCACATCACAGTGTGAATGCCCATTCTCACTAAGGATGGGCATTTCAGGCAAAAATACTATTTGATAATCACAGGGAACTATTTGTAACAAGGGATTTTAAGAGAAGACATTAGTTGCTTAAAGTATTACAATTTTTATTGCATTCTATTTTATTTATTTTACAGTTATGTGACTATTCAAAAATTCAAAAATTGTGAGCCATTCCTCGCTCTTACCCCTGCAAATGAACTAAACTCATAGAGTAAATTCACCATCGTTCGATTTCAGCAGACCAACAGGGTAGATGTTAAACCACCCTAACAAATTAGGGCTTCCAATAAGTAATAAATAAAATAATACTTTTGCAATGAGTAAAGGATTTCATACCAAGCCCAGCACTGTGTGCTCACCCACATTTTCTGTGGGTGTGCATGTTTGACCTCAGCATCCCAGTTGTTGTGTATGTTGGAGGCTTATTTATTGGCAGCGTTGTACTCAGTGCAGTTTGAGCAGGCCTCCACACCATGACAGACACATGTTTAAGATGCTTTTAACTTTCTGTCAGCTTTCATAACGCTCAGTGTCTTCAACCACTCTGCAGCAAGAGAGTTGACCAAGTCAAAATGAAATGATGCAACCGCTTGCAATGTTGTTGAAAAATTTATTTCTTTTACACTATTCCCCGTGCATTCATATTCCCAAATTCCATAATGAATATATACACTTGTTTTCTTTTTTTTTCTTTTTTTTTTTTGCAGACATCATGATTTAGTGGAACAGACAGTGACGGAAAAAAAAAATACTTAAGCTGTTGCTGTTGTGCTGCACCACTAACTTTCAACATCACGTCTGGTTTTCTGTACCTTTCAGAATGGAGAGCAGGATTAGCATAGTTCTTTCATGTAGCTGATATGATATTCAGCTTCCCCACTTTATCCCCTCAGGCAAAAAAAGAAAAAAAAACAGTCAAAGACATTCCTCAGCTGGAGCCAACAAACTTGAAATACAAAATGCCCACCACAACGTTGAGATTGAAGCCTCATAAATCACGAATGGAGTCTTGTATCATAGAAGCTATAGCAAGGATCTATTGTGAACTCAGTGCCTCCATATTATCAGTTTGAAAACCCGACACGAGGAAACATTTAGAATGTGAAATGTGATACATCTACTGAAACTAATAAAAAAAAAAAAAAACTCTTTACTCTTTTGAAGTGCAATTATGTGGTGAGTGCAGGTAAAATCTATTATCTATTAGATTTCCCTTATTAAATAGATACTAATCAAATAAGGCAATGCCAGTAAAGATAACCATAATATTTTGTACTTCTAAGTGCACAGGCCAGAGCCTTGAAATGGACTATAATGTGGTTGTTTCTCTGCAGGACTCAAGTTCTGGTCAAAGTTTGTGATGAACCTGGAATGAACCTAGAGCCTAGACAGGTAATTACAATATTCTGGTCAGGGTTACAATTACAAGTTGGACCAAATGAAAAAGGTGAAATATGAGTAGTGGATTTGTCCAGACGGAAAGCAGGGCAGTGGAATGGTTTCAGGGACTGGACCCGCACCGTCTCGGGTTTGATCCCAGCAACAGTCGTGTACTGAACCGCAATCTGCTCCCTCATTCCAAGTCGGTGTGAGTAGGAGCATCAGCGACATGTCTAACATCGTGAATTCATCTGGACAGAGGGACAAAACACAGGTTCTTGGATAATGGTTCTTAAAGGCTAAACTGTATGAAAATGTAACTATTCATTGAAATTTTGTTTTTGTTTTCATTGAGTGTAGCAAAATTCCAACATCTTTCGAAGCAGAGACAGAACAATCCGCTGGTTTCTCCTGACTCAGATGGTTGGATTTTTCAAGAAAGATTTAAAAGCTACTTTCACATGTAAGAGTGGAGTGATCCAATCAGAACACCAAGTCGATTTTTAGTCCTCCCACCCCATTTGATTGTACCTGTTATCCCACACTGGGCTCAACCAACACAGTGATGGAGTGGCTGGCCAATGTTCCCACTTCCAAGTTGGCGCCTTTGCAATCTGACCTCTGTTGCAACCAACATGGACGCTAATCATTAGCTAATCGTTAGCTTGTACCGTAGCTTGTTATCTAATAATCAACTTGCCAGCCAATCGTTACATCATATTTTAGGTTGTTAGCTAAGCGAATGTGGGTTTCTTAGCTCAGCTGGTAATATTAGCTAAAATACTTGGTTAAGGTGCGGTTAAGGTAAGGAAACTTTAGCAAGCAACATTAGCTAGAAAGCTAACATTAGCAAACAAGTTAAAAACAACCTCTGGTTTTGCTCTGACTTGGATGTGAACCTTGGCCGCGAACAAGAGAGTCTCTACCTCCTCTGTTGCTCCCTTTACACCACATCATGTTACCGTTGATTCATAAAACAATACATTTTTCACACCTCGGCAATGTAAACCATGACACTGACACAGTTTCCTATGCTGAACCAGCGGGTCTATTACACGCTTTGCCTTGACACTGAGCTGATGTATTTATTTATCACAGTTTGAAGGATTTCATCACCCAGGAATGATGTTGTGAAGTCAGTAAACCCGATAGAAATTTATTCTACGTAGTGGCTTGCATTAAAAGAGAAGCTGTGAAAACAAAAATGATAAAAATGAAAGGAAGCGTCTTCATAGCCACGGCTGGTGAGCTCAGCTGTCTCTTGTTGTGCTCACTAGCTGCTGTTCTGGATATTTAACTTTATTTGCTTGTACTGTAAGTTTTGATAGCCTGACAAACTGCGGCTGGTTGATGAAAGCGTGATGAAAGTGCATGCATGTATTTGGGTGTCGGCGAGCGTGTGTGTTGATGTGTGTGTTGTGGTGACTGGCTGGTGCTGATGGTATCCGTGTGTGACGATTTGAGATCAGAGCTGTGAGCGCGAGCTGGGAGGTTTTGGAGTGTTTGCATGTTTTTCGAGTCTTGTAGTGTTTGTGATGTTTCAACTATTGACAGTCGACACGTTGTGCACAAAAGAGTCGGCGGCTCGGAGGCGACGCGTGACAGGACCCCCTGCTGTCTCACTGCAGAGCGAGACGGAGGTGGAGAGAGTCGGAGGGTTACAGTAAATGGAAGGTAGAGCGCGGGGGGAAAGAGCCAGATGAGCGGTCGGTGGTTGGATGAGGAGAGGGCTGAGAGACGCCGAGAGCAGACGGAAAGGGAGGGAGAGAGGAACACAGAGAATAGACAAGTAGATTGCTACTTACTTGACGTAATGTCGGAGCTGAAGTTTGATCCAAAAGTCTCACATCACTCAGCCACAGAAACTGAATAATGTTCAACCAGTCCGTCTGACATTACTGATTCAGCTGCTGCGTTTTACTCCACGTCATAATGAAAGCATAGCATACACACTCCACCTGTTTTAGCTTACAGAATGTCTCGATGCACATTTCATATTTAAAGAAGTTGTCCTGTGAATTTGCGGTGAGCCCGATGTTCTCTGAGAAACAGAGAAAAGTCTAATCTAAATTTGCATGGTGGTGGCTCCAAATGGAGAGATAATGCTTTATATTTCAGTGCTCACAAATCCTGTAGGTGACATCAGTAAAGTGCACACCACATGCTCTTGTTTGCCAGACCAACAAGACTGTGATGCTTGATACCATAAAAGACGCCGCGGAGATGAGAGAGGCAGAAGATGGTGAGTCTAGCTTTATTTGGCTGTGTTTACATGCAGCTGTTCAGGAGACACTTTTGCACTGCTCTTTTAAAGGCATAGTTTGCCCATTTTTCAAAATAGGTGAACAACCTGTTCAGGATTTTTAGGACTCATCTCTTCCTGTGTGCACTAGCTTTTCCACCACCGGCAACATCAACACCAGGATTTAATTTAGGCAAACAGGGAGCATCTCAGTTCATGGGGACGTGACGCTGCAACCCAACTTTGTGAGGTTGACAGTCTTACTGGAGTTGGCCTTCAAATATTGCCAAGTGCAACTTTAAGGCATCATCTCTGTCTCTGTGCTATTCACTTCCTTGTGTTCTCTGTACATTTATGTATGCTTGTTATTATAATTCTTCTCTAATGGTGCAGTATGCAGCATGTGTTGTAGAGACAGAAGGAGCATTATTACGGAACTGATAACATACACTGCAAATGACAATTTCACTTAAAAATAATGATGGATGGATGGCAAAACAATTATTCACACTGGCCAGATGAATAGCAAAAGGTGCAGCAGGAATGCAAATGATTCAGGTGATCCATTAGTGGCTTTTAGCACACATTGGCAATCATACCATGTATTATTCAAATGTAAGGATGATTTCTCGGTGGCTTACATGTTTATGATTGGGTTTCATAAATCATCTTCCCAATTCACCGTTCTCCTAATCAAAATATTTTCCCTTTCCTGCAGTGGTACAGAAACCTGTCTCTTGGCATTGCCTGGATCCAAATGCATTCAACAAAGCAGTCGTGTCTGGACTTAATGGAACTGAAAAATAGCCATTTTGATAAATGAGCACCTTTCGAGCTCTGGTGGTTGTTTTTCGAGATACTTAACCTGCACAGTTACTGGCTTTCAACCCTTCTTAGAGATGCAATTTTTCTTTCCCTTGCCTTTCCCACCATGGTGTGGCACTGCATACATGAATGTTATCATCAGTATTAATGCCAAAAGACTTATGTTTGGATTCATGTTTGGGATTTTGCCCAAATTATGCCCAGCTGACCTACTTTGGACAGCAGATCTAATGCTGGTGCAAGATGTTGCCAACCCGAGAAAATTCACTTGATTTCTTCTAAAAACATGGTCATCAAATTAGCAAAAAAATCATCCAGACATCAGTCGACGGCAGATTCCTTGTGTTTAACCTGTAAAGCCTAAGTGGGTTGCCAGTGCACAGAATTATCTTTAAATTTTCTACATTTATTAACTGATGCTTCAGCCTATGAGAAGGCATTTTTTTCTTTGTTTTTTTTTTGACAGATTTTTTGTTAGATTCAAAAAAACAAGATAAAATAAAAAATAAATGAATGAATAAATAAAAACACACAAATATTCAACCTGTTTAAACCTAAGGAAATTCACTTGATTTTTTAAACATGGAAATAATGACCAATTTTTTTTTTTTAGTTTAAAAAAAAACAATCAGTAAAAATCTATCAGAATATTAGCCACAAAAATCCAGACGAATACAAGAAAATGAAAAACTCTGGAAAAAGCAGAAAAGAATACCACAAAACTCCTCACAACAACTATAATAAAAAGAAAGGTGAATTTTGATGAAGGGGCAAAAGAAATCCTTTCAAAATAAAATGCCCACATGAAGTAGCCCACCTAGAGGATTCAAAGGATTACAGTAAAGGCGTTAATGGTGAATAAATAGGCCACACCTATTGCTTGTGTAGCTTGTGTATTTTACATGAGAATGTCAAGATGAGATCAGAAATGAGCCAGACAAAAAAAACAAAAATCTCCTGTCCACAGAATTTGCCTGTTCAATAAATCTCGATTTGCATGCTGCACACCCTCTCAACGGTTTCATTCTTCCACACTGGGGGAGTAGTTAGTGTTCCAGAGATGAACAGAGGTCTGAATTCCCTGGCATTTTATTTGTATGCTTTTCATCTCTGAAATGCAAGAAATATTGAATTATGCATAGGCACTACATGTCATGCTTGAAAAAATTTTGAAATGTGAAAAGAAAGACCTGAATTGAATTAGCTTCAGGTTTGGAGAGGCAGAGCTTCTTGCCCGAGCGAGCCTGATGTGCTCACTGTCACTGTCCCATTGGCTACTCGGAGCACTCACAAATGGTTACTCAAAATAGCTTCAGAAACACTGTCCTAATTTGATTCTGTAAGCCTTGTTCTATTACTGGCGCAAGTATCAGTGGCTGCGTTCTACCTTAAGCTTGTTAGTTTTGGTAATTTCCTATTTTGGGAGGCGCTGGGACACGCTGGTGTCCACAGACAGCATGTGATTTGTCTAATGCGATGGCAGGGAGACAGCAGCTCAGTAAAAGCAGCAGAAAAATCAAAAGGTATTCCATTTAGATCATTCCCCTGTCAGTTTGGTTTTCGCTGCTATAAGCTGTACAGTGCAGCGTCTCCAGCCATAAATCACATTGTCTGTCGATGGCTGAGCAGCCATGCACTTCCACTCTGCACCCTTCTCCCCCTCTCTGTCGCTTTCCGTTACTCTTTGGCTTTTTCTCTGTTTGCCTGCGTGTTAGTCCCCCACATTAAAGGACCATACCAGTGATTTTTGATGTTTGGTTTATTTACTAGGCCTACAAATTCCTCACACTTTACATTGCAACAAACATTTTTGCAAAGGAAAGATTTCACAACATATAAACAAAAGTTCTGCTTCCGCAGCCACTTAGTCGTCGCCATAAATGACGGAACTGATAATTGCCTGTGGATAGCAAACGTTTCCCCTTGTTTCTGTATCAATCCACCCAATTTCAAATCATCAAAACACAACAGTGCTGCTGCTTTTAGGGAGACTAATGTGGAGGACTTTATTACGGTGATGGAATACTGGTGTGAAGAAAGTTTGAAGTCTCTGAAAGTTCATTTTCATATCGTGGTGGAATGAATGGAAACCAATGGCTAGATAAAAGGAAAAAGGATATCAGAGTTCTAAAATACCACTGCTTGGCTCAGGAAAAGATTAGTAGAAACATGAAGTACATACATTTTGGAGATAGTATGCTAAACATGCAAAATCACTGATAGGGTAATACTTTAATGTGTGCCATTTTTACCTCTCAGTCTCTGCCCCTGCCTTCTTTGTCTCTCTTTCATTCCCTCACTGTCATTTTTTCATATTTTTTCTTTTCTTTCATCCACTCTCTCCCTCCCAACTGTCAACATCAGACTCAGCATTCGGCAGTCCAACTGCTCCCTCCCTCTATCCCTTATCCCTCTTTTCATTTACTCTCCCTCTCTCTCTCTCATTCAGGATTTGCATTAGGTAGCCCATTTGTTTCTTTCCGTGCTGCTCCATTCCCCCTATTCCCAATGCTTCACCCTCTCCTTCCCTTTGCTATCTCTCTCTCTCCATCTGCCTCAGCACCTCCTCCTCTTTCTCTCTCTGTCTCTCTCTCTCGAGCACCTCCTCCTCTCTCTCACTCTCTCTCCCTCACTCTCTCGCTCTCTCTGTAATATTGCTTGCTGTGGCGCTGCTTTAGAATCCAGATCATTGCTGCTGTCTCTGTTCAGGTGCATGAGGCAGACTGTGAACTCACTTCAAAGAAGGGGCCATAACTGAAACAGAGAGACAAGAAACAAAAAGAAGGAAAGAGAAAAGAAAGAAAAAAGGAAAGAAAAAAGGATTTTCCTTGTTGCTGTTGCTTTTTGATTTTCCGGATCTCTTGAAAATCCTCAGGAGGTAAAACAGGAGGCAAAAAAAAAAAAAAGACAGGACGGGACAAAACAAGGTCCAGTGGATATACTCCTTTTTTTTGCCATTCCAAGTTACTCTTCAAGTTGCACTGCATCACGCAGTGAGAGTCTCTGTCTCTGTGGCTTTGAAACTCAGTGCAAGATTGCTTGTGAGTGTAGAATGAGAGAGGGAGAGAGAGAGTGAGAGAGAGAGAGAGAGAGAGAGGGACAAGCACTGGTCTGTCTGCGGGACTGATAAAGACACACGCAGCGTAGCACGTCGGAGGTGAAGCTAGTCAGCTGGCAAACGGTTGAACAAGCTGAGCGGTGAGTTCTGTGCAGAGGCAGAAACGGGAGCTGCGTATTCATGTAGGGTCTTCACGGTAGATTTCCCTGCCGGGCAGAAGGCAAGCATGCATTG
>OMLB01061570.1:0-14362 GCA_900302555.1 Myripristis jacobus
ACAGTGAGCATAAAGAGAAGATGTGTAAGCAAATAAACAGGAGCATTCACCTGATAAGATCCCTATAATTCTCTAGCCCCCTGTTCTATAAATATCATAAACTGTTAAAAATAAATAAATAAATAAATAAAGACCAGTTGAGTCCTTTGTAAGCCGAACCGACGTTTATCACAATGGTATGGCTCACAAAAACTTGATCTGAGTAACTTGTTTAGTCAGGAACCTGAAGTGACCCTGCATGATGACTTTCCCTCACACTCAGGCTGTGAGGAGGCTGACTCAGGCTGTGAGGAGGCTTCTTTTCTGACTTTTTGCTGTTGCGGTAGACGCAAACCGGAGGTTTATGTGGTGGCTGACGGCGTGGAGCGGAAGTACGTGTCATATATTTGTGCACGCGCATCCAATGCTTTCTCGTGCGCACGAGAAACTCATCTAAAAAAAAAAAAAAATCCGCATAAGTTTCTCGTGCGCACGAGAAACTTTCTCGTGCGCATGAGAAACATATCTAAAAAAAAAAATTCCTCATGTCCTTTTAGGGGCTCCGTACGATTGAAACACTATCAAATTATAAAATTTGAGGGGGAAAGACTACCTGATTCTCTGTGAAGAGCCCTGGCCACCTCTCCAAGGTCTCACGGACAGGTGGCTTGGAGAAGAACAGCTCCTGTCTCCTCATAATACGCGTGTATCTCATTAGCTGCTCAATCATATTTTTTTCGTATTAATTTTCGTATTAATCGTATTTCAAAGTTCTCTGGCCATTCTTTTTTAAGTTCTGTTGACGATGACTGAATAGATAATTGATCAGAATGCACCAATTCTCCCTGACTGGAGCTTGGTATAGGAACAGGCGACATAAGAACAGGGAATATCTTCAGTGTTGCTCTCTTGGGTAAATCACTGATGTCAGTAAGGTTGCACAAGGCATTATTGAAGTCAGGGTCTTCATATTGGATGGTGAATTTATATTTAAGCTCCAGATGCTCTTCCAACAGCTTTATCAGTGTGTCAGTGTCATCTGGCTTTTCAGGAAGAGTGATTTTTCGTATATCACTATCTTGGACAACTACTCGAATGATCATCACCATGGTTAAGATATTCTGTACAAAAACAAGAAAATAACTGAAAAGGGTTATGATGAGAGTTTCAGGATATTTATTTCATTCACATATAAGGCTTTACCATTTAGCAGTTGATATAGTGCTTCAAAGTGACAAGTAACCTACCCTGGATTTGGTAAGCTGCTAAATGGAACGGCTCATTCAGATCAGAGGGCTGAAAAACTGACAGAGTGCAACCTGCCGCACAATTCAAAAGTCACAATTCAAGTCAACACTGCTTCTTCTCAGTCACATCTTACACATTACATTGACATCTTCACCTCTTCACGTCTCACATCATGCGTGTGGAGAAATGACATTTTCAAGGTTCAACTGGCAGCTACAAGCCTACATTCTATTACCACTGGCGAGACAGAGAGAGAAAGAAAGAGAGGGAGAGTTGCAGGAGTGGGGCAGAGGCCTCAAATCATCGGCCATGGCGTTATAGCCAAATAATGGGATTTTTAAATCCCTTCATGGAGGACTGGGCCACCAGCAGCAACTATCCTGCAGTTGTCAGGGAGATGCAGGGAGATGCAGGAGAGGAAGAGGAGAGGGCAGAGGATGCCTTGTTCAGCCAGCACAGCAGTGAAGCAGATCGTTTCACGCTCATTCTGGAGCCTGTACCCCCCGAAGCTCCATCACCCACACCCACACTCACCCCAACCCCAACCCCCACCCACACCATCTACAGCCAGGGCAAGAGCTAGGGGACAGAAGAGGCCACATGATGGCCCCCTCTCTCCTTTTGAGAGCCACCTGATGGGTGCCATACAGGCTGCAGCGCAGCTTCAACCCCCTGACCCCGACAGGCAGTTTTTTGAGGGCCTTCTGCCGGATCTCAAGGCCCTCTCTGAGAGAAAGAAAGCTGTTTCAAGTTTCAAATTCACAGAATTATCCATGAAGCCACCTGTGAGCGTTTGGATGGAGAGGAGTAGGTTTTTTTTTTATTATAATGTATATAAAATTTTTGTTTCGCACCTTGTTTTGTTCTGTGTGTAATTTATAACAGTTTTTTTTGTTGTATTCTTGTTGTATTTCAATTGTTCAAAAGTCATCATTCATGGTGTTCATTGTTAAAAATGTTAAATACTTTCTAATCCAACAAATGTGTATTTTTATGTGGCAAAAAGAAGAAAATAGTGAATGAATAAATATAACAATGTAATGCATGCATATGCACCCAAGTGTGGCAATAATGCACTATTACAACTTAAATGAGAGAAGGTTGAAAATATGACTGCAATTTAAATTTCACTTACTAGAAAAACACAAGATTAATATTTGGAATAATGATGCATGGAATTGACTAATTCAGATAAAGTATATGGTGTAAACTGCTTTTATCAATGAGACAATGAAGAAAAAAGCAACAGGAAGACAACTCTTTAGTTTAATGTGGTTGGTTCTTAAAAGAACCTTTTTAGTTGTAGTCAGGGTTTAAGAACCCTGTCTACGAACTGGGTTGCCATGGCACTGCACCCTCAGCTGAGAAGTAGGAAGCATAGGTCTCCCTCACACGGATGGCCTCCCGTGCAGCATTGTTGCTCCCCACTCTTCTCAGGTCTTGCAGCACTGACATCTCCTCCTCTGATGCTGGCACTGGTTCCCTCATGGTTGTGGCGTTTTTCCTGATGTAGTTATGCAGGATACAGGTTGCCTTCACACATGCATCTGCATTTTCAGGGCTCACCTCAATGACCCGGCGGTACATGCGCCACTGGCTGCTCAAAATACCGAAGGTATTTTCAACACACCTCCGTGCTCTTGACAGCCTGTAGTTGAACACCTTGTTCCACCGGGAGAGGTTGAGACCTGGAAAAGGCCTCATGAGGTCCCTGCAGAGGGGGAAGGCTTCATCCGCCACAAACACATGGGGCTGGGGTCCCAAGTGCTCTGCTCCTGTAAGCAGGGCATCTCTGGGACTTGGAGAGTGCCATCCAGCAGTGTCTGACCAAAGGTGGAGTTTGCCAGGGTCCCCCCATCACTGGTCCTCCCATAACTGCCGACATCCACAACACGGAAGCAGTATGTAGCGTCTACAACTGCCAAGAGGACAATAGAGAATGTCCCCTTGTAGTTGTAGAAGAGTGATCCAGAGTTGTTTGGAGCCTGGATCACTACACGCTTTCTGTCGATGGATCCCAGACAGTTTGGGAAGTTCCAGTGCTGGGAGAACTCAGCAGAGATGGCTTTCCAGTCATCTGCTGTTGGGACAGGCATGTACTCTCCCACCAGGCAATCCCAGATAGCCCTGGCTACTTCTGCCACAATTCCGCACACTGTGGAATGCCCGACACGATAGCTGTACGCTATGGTGCGAAAGGAATCCTTAGTTGCAAGGTATCTGTTTTAAGAGAAAAGAAATTCTGGTGTTAGAATGGTGATCATATAATTTTTTTAATGAGCCACACACACACACACACACACACACACACACACACACACACACATAGAGTTGCACATTATTGTATGTTGTGCACACAAACCAAAACCACACACTATAGGGGGGAGATGTGATAGGTTAAACATTAACCTAAAGCTAAAGAAGAAAATATTTTACTATATAGTAGGATTTAATGTCATTTTTAACATGCTGTTTTATCAGTAAACAATCTGTTTATTCATGCAGCTTTTTTCCCAATTAATATCGAAACACACTAGGCTATAATACACATTTACTGACAGTGAATACTTCAATGTTATTTACTTATTATTTATGACTTGTGATCTCACAAAGCACCATGAACACAACATAAAACGTATCTGACAGCTTTGATTTTCTCTCCGCTGCACTAAATACTGTAGTGACCCTGCAGTGATGTTCCTGTAAATAATATTGATGTGTTCTGTGCTTCCTGACTCTCAGTGAATATGAATTATACGAGCAGGTATGTGGTTGCATGAAAAAGCGAGCGGTGTGTGTGTGTGTGTGTGTCTGTCGGGGGATGGCTCACCGCAGACAGATGGCCAGGCATTCACCGGGACCAATGGCTCGGCGACAGTTTGTGTCCATCCTCTGGATCCGCGGACCCACCTTGTTGAGGAGGTCATCAAACTGGCTTTTATCCAGCCTGAAATACCGCTGGAACCAGGCATCCTCCAAACGGAGCTCCTGGACCAGTCAGTGAAATTCACCGTGGAGATGCCGGGTTCTCAGGATGTTATGGACCCACGCGGACCGACGGCCCCTGGCTCTCCGTTTGTGGAGCATATATGCCGCAGCAATGCACAGAAGCCTTCCCAAAGTGCGATCCATGGTGAAGGAGGGAAACACAGTAACGTATACACCTCCAAATAAACTCCTGCTGACACATCTGCCCCGCCCCCTCCGTCGCTTCTATCGCTTCCATCGCGCCTGCAGAAAACTGCAAAGAAAACTGCAGGCGACGCGAAGGGAGCGAACCGAGCAACCACAGGCAATTTTGCAACTTTGACTCAGGAGACCAGAGCGGCCTTCACCAAGCCGTTTTTGGTGCCTAAACCTAACCACATGGCACTGACTTGAATGGGAACGTAATTTTGAGAAACTGTTGAACAAAGTCTTGGACAAAAGAAATGGACGTGCTAGTTAACTAACCGGGTATTTTTTACAGTTCGGCAGCAAGCTTCAAACATTCTGGTCTAACATTTTTAAGGCAAAGACACTCACAGAACCCCTGCAGGTTTTAAACTCATCTGTGTGTTCGCATTTTGCTGGGAAACTAATTATTTGGGTCGGAAAGTGGCAGCAGAATTCAGTGGATGCATTCCCATGTAACCGCGCAGGTAAAAACATCCAGCAAACAATAAATAGAAATCCCACATTTGCCGCTGAACATCGATGATCAAGCTCCTCATCCTCAAGAAAGCTGGACTCACTGGTGGTGAGTGAGCCTCTTCATCTCCACCAGCCACTAGAAAAACAAATTTATGTCCAAGGAGTGGGCATTTCACAAATTGCACATGATTTCTGAGTGATGAAGTCCTCAGAATTGAAACAGACGTCTCTTGCTGCCACTTGACTTTTGAAACAATAACACATCTGTAAAGCGTCTGTACACTGTGGAAGTTTTCCCCTTTAGGCAGGGAGCGTAGTTTTTTTGTCCCAGCTTCCTCCTCACTTGGTCAGATTCCCACCCAACACCTGTCAATCATCTTGACGAGCTGTCATCTCCCCTAAGGCTGAGGTAACCGGCATCCATAAAACATCCTCAGGTGCCGAAGATGCAGAAAGTCGATGCAGTGGATCTGCAATTTAAAAAGCAACGCCGATGCCCGCCTCATGTTTACTGTTGTGTTTGCGGTTGGCGTTGCTGTTTGCTTACATTTAAATTTCCTACCACTACCACTTTCCTATATTCTTATTATTGGGCTGAATACAAATGTCCAAACTTCACCCAACTTGCAGACTTCAGGTGCACGTTCGAGGTGAGGCTGCGAGTGCTGGTGGCTGACCAAATCCACAATTCATCCAGTCCACAAGGGGCCTCAAGTGGACTCGGCAATAGCTATCTTGTAGTTTTTCCACTTGCTGACCAACAAAATCAAACAAAAAAACTTACCTGAATCACATTGGCCAGAAATAATATTCAACCACATCATGATGCATAAATATAGATAGATAGATAGATAGATAGATTTACTTTATTGATCCCAAACTGGGAAATTCCCACGTTACAGCAGCATCAATAAAAACACAAAATAAAAAAACTAAATAAAATTAAGAAGTATATGGTACAGAGGTAATCAGCCGATCCTATAAAACGTGCTCTCACAGATTTAACATGATGACCGTGAACGCATCACGGTACGTATGATTAAAATCCACACAGGCTCATTCTGCGAGTCCAGAGTGCAAACACTGGGATTCACTCTTTCCTACACTTCGCTGCACTGTGATTGGTAGCTTCACCTTGACAGCAATAATCATAAACAGCTATTGTTGTAGGCTGGGAAAAAAATATTCTGGACTTCACTGGACGCCATTTACAATGCAAAAAAAATCTAAAAATCTCACCAGTAGGATGAGGTAATCCCTGTTGTCTCCAAAGCTGTTTCACTTGTTTCAGGCATTTTTCTGGGAACTAGTGTAATTCTATTGAAACAAGGCAGAATAAGAAAGATCAGCCCGGAATCACAAAAATGACAAGAAAATTCTGGAAACAAGTTGATCAGCATTGGAAACAAATGGGGCAATCTCATCCTACTGGCACATGTTTGTTTCTCTTGGTTAAAGAAACACATTGAATATGGGGCTAAATGACTCAAGACGAATGAATGAAAACACATTCATCAAATTGCAAGGTTACATACAATATGTGCAAGTACATTCCCGGTGCAACCTTCAACCGGTCAAACATTTCTCAAATCGTTCATGCCATGTAAGCCAGAAACTCTTTCAGAAATGTACACACAAAATCCATTTAATAACTCTTTCCATAGCCGTTGCAGCGCTGATGATTTTTTTTTTTCCCCGTCCAGCAGCTCTTGTTATTTACACAAGATGAGGGGTTGCAGCGTGCGAAAGGAGCGTACGAGGGCCATACTCCGAGCCGCTTTCCATCCTCTCCAACGCAAGGTCAGGGATGGAGTCGCTCCCCAGCAGATCTGCTTTCATCCCCTCCCCATTCACAGCAGACAAGCAGACTGTAGAGCGCTGTTATTGCTCTGCGAGCGGCCTTTCGCCCCGGAGTCTCCGTGCACTCACCTGCATTGATTACCTGCGCTCGCTCGTCGTCAGATTTGTATTCTCGCTCTGTGTTCTGTGTCTCGCTCCATGTTTCCTCGCCCGCAACCGCAAAGTAGTTTGTGGTTTTTTTTGCTGCTGCCTTGATGGGTTTCAGGTGGTTAGCTTTTTCTCCTTTTCAGCGATTCATGGTGGTAATCTTTTTCTTAATTACGAAGGATCTGGATCAAAGAAGTGAGATAAATATGACCGAGGACACTGGGATGAGAAGGTTTTTAAACTTTTTTTTTTTTTTTTTTTTGAAGCCAAGGCCTTGGAGAGGACGATGCACAGACAGTGAAGGTAAACAGAGACAGAGGGGTGAGGGAGGACAGATGGAGGGATGAAGGGAGGGAGGACCGGAGGTTTAGATCGGAGAAGGAAAGGAGGGAGCGAGGGAAGGAGGGAGGGTGATGTGAGACAAGATGCTTTATTTTGTCCTGACTTCATGAGCCACAAGGACACAGTCGTCTTGATAACCACACACACACACACACACACACACACACAGAGAGAGAGAGAGTGAGAGACAAGGCAGCGCTCACACTCAGTCACTAAGAACAAAACTAAATTTAGCAGGTTGAGCCTGAAGGCAAGTGACGCTCTCAAGGTGCAGCCAATCATAAGCATCATCGTCATTGACTTTTAATACATTAATTCATTACCAGATCGTTATTTTGATGAATTTATACGTTAAAAACCACAGAAACACAAACAATTTTCTCAAGAAATTAAGAACAGACCTATTTTTAAATATTTTAATACATCAAAACCTTTTGAAGCAGCGTTTCAGGCTTTATCATTGGTATGAAATTATTATGTATTAATAATAACACATTTCGTAGATGATTAAAAATAAAACTTAAAAACCAAGAATTGAGCTGTTTGGAAATATTTTTAATAGAGCAGACACAACAGACAAACATGTGAGCTTCACCTCTTTATCAATGTCCTGAAAAAGTTTCCTTAAAATTCAAAAAAATAAGTAGAAAATTCCTGTTTCCTTTTGTCATTTTTGTCAACAAAGAACTCAACACAATCTCTGTTAAACGCTGCAAAACTAATTTACACAAGTGCTCTCTTAAGTGCTTCAGTCCCACTGATAAAATCCTAAAAATACAGAAAAGACAGTAGACGTTCAGTAGTAAACATTTTAGCAGACATTTTTATCGTGCAGAGGTGTCAGCGTCTTTGCACACAGCTGTTCAAATCCCCAGAAAACCTGAGACGCCGATCAGCAGTAAACACCTTTATGGGACAAACAGTAGCCATTTTGCACATTTAAACCTCCCCGGTGGTGTAATGACGTTTCTCGCCGTAACCTGAAAAACTTCCAAGTAGTTCACATCTTCTGAATTACATCCCGTTGCTCATATCTCGTGTCAAAAAACATCATGTAGAAAAAAAAAATATGTACACAACCCAACATTTCCTTCTTTCTTCCCAGCTCCCATTTCCTCACATAAATCATTTCTATTGTACATCATCATTAAGGGTCACTGGAGTATTTTCTTATTCTTTTCTCTTGGTCTTGTGCATTTGACCCTCCCTCTCCCTCAGCGTTTGGCTGCTTTGAATGATGGTAAAGCTGCATGCACGAGGCAAAGTTTTGAAGTCTTTTCAGGCTAAACAGGCTCTGGAAAAAGGCCTCCCCACTAATTAAGATGCAGCGCTTTCATATCCACGTCATTTTGCCCAAACTAAATTCCAGCGGCAGGTATTAAAGTGGTAAATGGAAACTTGAGAGCAACACACAAGCTCCCAACTCTCCCAACAGCAGCAAGCAGCGCTCTGCTCACCTGATAGCTGGACTCATCAAAGTTAGTTTCCCTTTGGTTTGCCTTGGTAGAAAGGATAACAGAGTGGCTACAGGTTGGCTAACGTGTGCATGCCGTATGCTGAGTTTCGGAGATACACCCGCACCGGCCCAGTCTGGTGTCATTGTTCAGCAGAACGTGATATGTAACTGGTAGCCGAAGGAAATGCTCTTCTCCTGTCCGCTGTCCACATGAAGGTGAGAGGGCAGCTACTTAACAGCCTCCCCAGCGTTTTGCTCAAGGACACTTCAGCAAGGCAGACGCCTGCCAACACATAATCAATTCACACTCCCTCCCCACCACCACTATAGCAAAAGAACATTTATTTATTAATTGGACAACAACTGACCAACAGTAATAGCACTTGCACTTGCTTTTTTGGATGACTGGGTTAAGTACTGTATTTTAATGTGTTATTGTTTGTGTTTTTACTTTTTATTAGTGCTGTTTATTCCCTTTTTTATAAGCTGACATAATGGACTCCCCTTAGACATCTGCTGTCACATCTTGAATTCACCACTTACTGAGGAAAAGCCCAAGGACAGATTTTAATTGACACCAAACTAAAAACAGGGTTCTTTTCTGAAACAAAACAAAGATTTGAGGTCAATTTGATCTTTGATGGGGGGTAAAATTGTGGTTTTAAGGTTCTGGGGGGTATAGGTTTCGATAGTCGACTAGTTCACACTATTTTAATGATTGTATATTTATTTGTCCAGGGACTATGAGTGGAAATTAGCTTTATAGCTATAACCTTGTACGGTGCATCTCTCCCTTTTGGGTTAATGTCTATTGTACCTTGTCCCTGTTTCAAAAATAAAAATCACGATCACTATTACTATCACTTGATCAAGCTTGCACTTGCATTTTGCTGTGGACAAAGATGCTCTCGTCAACTAATAAAGACTTTAAGTGCACAGTGAAAGCCCTCCTGTATGTTTGGCCCTGATAGACCGACACCTCGAATGTGCCAAAAGTGCAATAACAAATTTAGGTTATTGCATGTTGGCTAGCTTGCATTCATTTTACAGCCTGACGCACTGGCACGTACATTTTTTTCTGATTTCCAAATGACCCCCCCCTCCCAGCAACAGCACTATCAGCCCATGGGGATTTTCTTGCTACTGTCCCGTATTATCGTAAACAAGAGTCAGTTTGATCCCAGTTGGTTATGGGACACTGAATGCACCGCTGGGTCCTCAGGTGTCCCCTCTGCCTCTCCAAGCTGCAGCCCTGCATTTCAAAAAGGTAAGGCACATCCTCTGGACTCATGCACGTCTTTTGTATCCACCAGCATCCACTGCATTTGGACAAAAACTAATTTCCAGTAAGTGCATTTCACCCCACCGGGTCACCAGTCTGTCGCTGCCCCCATGTGCTCCTGGGAGTTGTAGTCCTGTCTGGGGCGTTCAGGGGCACCAGCTGGTTAGAGGGTACAGGATGCAGTGGACAGTCTTAAACCTACGAGGAGAGGAAAACAGAATTATAAAACAGAAACATACCTGTGGGGTTTTTTAGGGCACTGAAATAGTCTCATTACATACAATTAATATGTTAATGTGTTTTCTTTGCTGTGCACAGGGGTTGGTTACTTTAAAAATGTCACCTGATCAAAACTGTAATCCATGGCATAATCCAAGGGGAATACCCAAACTCAGTAACATAATTTCACCCACTTTAAGATTACTTATTTTATTATATTTTCAGTAGAAAGGTGCAGTGTAGATCAGAGAAAAAAATGAAAGATTTAAAAATTTAGGAAATTTATTTCAGGTTTGCTCACTATTTAAACTGCCTGCTGAGTTTTTAATGTCACATTTCCAGAAGTAATCCTCTAATTTGCTTTTTTCATATTTTTAGATGACATACATAAATCCAATTATGTGTTATGCTCACTGTCAGTCAGTCTTTTTAGTTAATCATGTAGTGTATCAAGTGTGAAAAATAATCACACATGTTCATGCAAAGTTAGGTGTAATAAGCAAATGTTTTTGTACTTGATAAAATGCTGAAACAATTAATCAGTTATCAAAGTTAGAATTATCTGTCAATCAGTTAATCAATCAACCAATCAATTCAACACTATATTTTATAGAGACATTTACTGACTGCACTTTCTTAGTATTTTTATTCTATTTTAGCTTCAAATTGCTCTCTGTATCTCCTCCTCTCTTTCCTGCTGCTGCTTTCTTGGCCAATTTTATTTTACAAAAGCAGACTTAATCTTCAGAGCTGTGCCCGGCTACAGCAAAAGGTTAAATAAAATATGAAAAAATAAAGTTTCTGTGCAGAAATCCGAGCAACTTTGCTATCACGGCAGGGTGAACTTTCAACCCTCTCCCGCGGGGCTGTTGTGGTGTTGAGCGTAACTCCGAGCGACACCGGTGAGCGGAAACAAATGGAAAGAGCCTCGCGCGGAGCATTTGTGGTGATATGTTTTCTGAGCTGGCAGTGGGGAGGACCGGGAGAGACAAACACTTCTGTCGTTACACTGTGTTACATCAAACTGCTTTTAACCGAACAGGAGAACAAGCCCAAGCCGAGCAGCGGGGGTGTCACGTCTTCAGCGCAGGTCATCTGAGAAATAAAACACGACGCACGGGATCCTGAACACACATCTGGTGCACGCTGAACGCAGCTCGCTATACAGAAGAATATGTGATTTAATGTAAATCTATTGCAAATAATGATTCATGTGTAACTTTGAATGAATGGATGAATGAATACTTTTTTCAGCCATAGATACAATAAAAAATTATCATACCTGTTCACACCAATCCATTACACACAACAAATTTATGTTGACCGAAATGACCGAAAAAAGGAATAGGCTGAAGCCCCTAGGCTAATTTTTATCCTATACAATCCATAATATAACCCAGAAAACCAGCATCACAACAGAAAGAAATATGAAAGAAAATGCACTCTAATTATAATTATGTGTTTCAACTCATCAGTTTCAACTCATCACTGAGGCCATTCCATAATTTAACACCCAAAACTGAAACAGATCTGTATTTTACGTTAGTTCTCACTTTAAATGTTTGGAAAATATATAATCCTCTGGAATTATAATGTCCTTTTCTTAATTTAAACAGTTGTTGAATACCAACAGGAATGCTTTTAGTCCCAACTCGAAATAGTAGTTCCAGTGTTTTTGAATAAACAATATCTACAAATTTTAAAGTGCAGGATGCTATGAATAATGGATTAGTAGACTCGCGGTAATAGGCTTTATTATTATTCTTCTTATGGCTCTTTTCTGGAGTTTATTTATAGGGTCTACATTATGGACATTGTGTCTGTTTTTTGATTGTAAGTGTGATGAAGTTTGCTCCTATGTCTTGTTTTACCAGGCACGACGCAGCCGTGGGTGTTATGAGTGTTATGACACACACACACACACACACACACACACACACACACACACACACACACACACACACACACACACACTGTCATAGACACATGGTGGACCCACCTGGAGGGGTCCTCCTCCTTGGAGAAGCTTCCCTTCACCTCAATGCTGTTCATCTTGTTTTCAAACATCCCATAGCTCAGCGTCACCTGGGGAATAGACCAACACATCATTTCAGTGTGTGTGTGTGTGTGTGTGTGTGTGTGTGTGCATGTATCTGTGTGTGTTCATATATACAGTACATATGTGTGTTTAGAAAATGGTGTGTGTGTGTGTGTGTGTGTGTGTACCTGCTGTGGTATGCTGCTGTGGCTGATGAGCAGCAGGTTTTCCAGGTGGGAGTGGAACAAGGGGCAGTGCACCATGGCAACGCCGAGCCGCTTCTCCACAATGAAGCCCACCGTGCAGTCGTCCGGGAGACGGATCGCCGCCGACGTCTGCTCGAACCGCGACCCGCTGCCACACAAAGCATCAGAATCAGAATCGGAATCAGCTTTATTCATCAAGTATGTATGAACAAACAAGGAATTTGACTCTGGTTACTCTCATGTACTTGCACAGAGTTATACACACAAGCACAGTAAACAAACTTTTAACTTATATACAGATCTAAATATAAATATATACCTATGTAAGAATAAAAAGGAAACAAACTAACCAAAAAACTACTCACTAATGAAAATTGTGAACTAGGGGTAGACTAACTTCTTGGTGAAGATTCATAAAATTCAGCAGCAAAGCCATTATGGCGAACTCAATTTCCAGTGCAGTAATCTGAGCTCATTCATGATGGTAACCTGGTGGTAATTACTGCATTGTTACAGTGGAAAATACCAGCATGCCAGCTCCTGTATCATAAGCTAAATTACAGGCAAGGCAAGGCAAATAAAAACCACGCAAGCATACAAATGCATTTCTAAATAAGTGCATTTTCCAAGAAAAGGGCACCTAACCCAACTCATTGTGTGTTTCTGCTGGGAAAACTTCTTGGTAACACACAGTCATCATCGAGCAAGTCCTCTCAGATGACTATAGTCGACTATAGCCCTGACTCTCCTGTCAAGCAGATCAGAGTGTACCTCTTATTTCAGTTGAGTCATGAAAGTCCCCCTCCAGCCATTTATTAAACCCCTTAAAATTATTTTCTATTCAACAACATTACATATTTACAAGTTTTCTCTGTGAAAAAAACATCCCCTAGTGCCTAAAAACAGCTTAAATCTAACTCTACATCTGCCTCTGACCTCATTGAGAATGCATCAATCGATGAATATGCAAACAGTCACTGCCCAACCCCCTCACATACACACACACACACACACACACACACACACACAGGCTCCTAACCAGTGCTGTGTTCAAAGAATGAGGAAGTCCCGTCCTACAACACTTGTAAAAATTGTGCCATATTTGATAATCAAACCATTTAAAAAAAAAAAAAATCACTGAATCTCTTAGTTATGGTAATATTGTTCATGTGAAGCAACCATTTCATGTTGCTCTTGCTGATTTTTTTTTTTTTTTTAGATAATATTAAAACAGCCAAGTGACTAGCAGAGCTGGTGCTAATGACAAAGCAAAGCAACTCCGCGTCTGCTGAGGGGATTGGCTGCCGGGTTTGTGACAAACCAAGTCTGCACACACACCTCCAAGGTCAGACATTTTAGGGAACATAAACATAAGAAAACACATTTTTGAGTAAAGAGTAGCGTATCTATTCCGGCCAATTAATGATCCACATGCATTATGTACTGGTGACTTGTACATGAGACCAAATTATTTGCGGAAATTGTGGAAAAGAGTCCATTCTCACATGGAAATTTACAGGGAAATTTTAGAGCCCGACACAAGGCGGTGGTATTTTTAGCACGCCGGTGTGGTTTTAGAGATCGCTCATGGGCATTTGGAAGTGAGCCGAGTGGATCGCTGCAAAATAAAATCCAGCCAGTAGCAAATATTTATGAATGGGGACTGATGTTATAGCGGTGCCTTTTTATCAATCAGTCTGACTCTGTCTAACTTGTTTTTCTGTTTTTCTCCTGCACTCCATTGGACATTTGGGCCCCGTGAGGATAGAAGGCCACACACACACACACACACACTCACCTAGCCCAGGGAGCCATCTTTTCTGCCAGCCGCCGACTCAGACAGAAGCCTGCTCCTCCTGTGGCGAACCAGAAATGCACTTCCCTCTGTAACACACAAACACACACACACACACACACACACACACACACACATTAGACACACACACACACAACCACTCTCTCTCTCTCTCTCTCTCTCTCTCTCTCTCTCTCTCTCTCCCTGATACACCCAT